>OZ005651.1:230725479-230772479 GCA_963930645.1 Salticus scenicus
TGAATTATTACCTATGTTAATTTTTGCATGAATAAAACGGGCATCATCAAAAACATGGGTTTCCAAATTTACAGCTCGTTCCTAACATTATTTTATGAGTTACAGTAATATTTCATTTTTTACTGCTGTTAGGGGGCCGTCACCTGTTATAATTTGTATCCTCTGTGAGTAAATATCTGTATATATTTTGACGAAAAACAATTTTAATTTATATTTTTGTTATTCTAATTGCTTTCTAAGCAACATTTCGACGTTTATCATACAAATTGGCTAATTTTTATAAAATTATCGCAATGCAGACGAGAGATTGTGAAAGAATTCCATAAAAAATGAAGCCCCGCCTCCATATTGCAGAAAATATATTAAAAAACTAGTTCGCATATTCGTATTTGACTCTATGTATAACACCGGTACACATAAATGTCAATGGCATTTAATACATCGAATGCTGAAGACAAAATTTAAATGATTTAATTGCAAATATGTAAAAAAAAATTGTTTTATAATGTAAAGTTTTAGAAAATTATGCAAAGGCGTGGCTTCCGTTGCAAAAAAGAATATGCACAGCTGCCAATATTTTAATTCATTCCGGAGTAATTTTAGCCCCACCTCTAATTCGTGCCACTTATTTTTTAAAAGTATTTTGTCTCATTTTATCGAAATTATGTATTGAAGAAACTTCTTCTATAAAAAAAGTGGTGCGGAATAAAGGCGGGGCTAAAAGTATTCCGGAATAAATTAAAATATTAACAGCTATGAATATACCCGATCCTAAAATGTCAAGTCTTTCTTCTTAAATGTTACATAACTTTTCCTAGGTTTTCACTGCTAAAATTCTATTTTAACTCAGTTGTCCCACTTGTTTTTACTTGAATATTGTAGGATTCGTACACCTCAAGTTAAATATCATAATTTAGGAAACGCGGTAAGGCGAGGATTATCGTTTGAAAGAGGAATACGCATTTTTTTCTTTTTTTTTTAATTATTATAATTAACATTTAATAATTTTTATAAGATTTTTTCAAAAGAATTTTCTGTTTTAATTTTGTTATGACATTTTCGCATTTCTTTACTGTACGTTTGCAAGCTTTGTGTTATTTAAATTTCATCGCATGACGTAACATAATATTAAATTTTTATTTAATGTTTTTTTAATGCAAAATCAAACAGTGGAAGAATTTTTTTTTTTCATTAAATATATTATTGAATCAAAGCGCAATATTTTTTATTTTCGATTATTCTAATCACGGCGTGAAATTCACATTTATTATGGGAAAACAATTTAAAACAATGTAATATGTCTTATTACTTTTAAAGATATAGATTTTACACATTTAAAATTAAGAATTCAAGTACAGTAGACGACTGCAGAACGGGGAATATTCGTTCTAGCAGGGATGGAACACGGGCGCAGAATTCATACCGGAATCCGTTTAAGAAATTTCTTTACCTATAATATAGTTGATTTAAGAAGTAGAAAATTTTCTTACATTGATAGTGGTATGAATTCTGCGCCCGTGTTCCATCCCTGTTCTAGGCAATAGGAAACTGTTTTTTCTATATCCATATTTATTTTCATATGAATATACATAATAATTATACTCTTTCTAGTGAAAATATTTGTATTCATATTATTTTGTTTATATAAATATAAATATAAGGAATATTCTTAAGAAATATCGTAAAACACGAATTGTGAAAGAAACGCCCACTGGAGGAGTTACAGATTTCCAAATGACGTGAAACTACGTCAGCAGTCGCGAAAATGTTAAATATTCTTTCTCAGATTTTAGTTTAAATCTTGTTATTTATATTTTTGTATATTATCTATTGTTGGTTTGTACGCCTAAAATTAAATGTAAAACTTTATAGTAAAACTTTCATGCGGGGCTTACTGTATAAAAAAAAAATATACCCAACAAGAAGTAGATAATTCCTAAATATTAAACACTTTTTATTTTCTTTTTTTAACCGCTATTGATATTATTATCATTATTACTATTATTCTTTTAGATAGGTATCTAAATTTTTGTAATTCAACATTCTAGGGTTCATATGAATCAAGCTATTTAATTTTCTTCGTGTGAAGTGACATATTTAGCTATTCAATGTTTAATAAATAGAAACAAAAAAAAAAAAAATCTTTTAATTCATAAACTAATATAGAAAGTTCGGCGAATTAGAATCGTTTTTTATGTTGTGACTAACATTTCTGAACTTTTTTTCCGGTGTGAAATTTACTAAATAATGTATATTGGGTGGTAAATCACGATTTATTTTTTCTAAATGTATAGACGGTCCCTAACACATTTTCACGTGTAACTCTGTTTAGAATTGATTTAATGTATATAAATAGGTAGATTTTCCGAACTGCCTTGATCTCAGAAATCTGAATATGATGTCAAAAATAGGGGTCGTCAATGAAAAAAAAAGAAATTTATGCCTGTTTTAATATGTAGATAACACCTTAAGCAAAATCTAACTACACCATTAAAAACTAGACGTTATTACAGTTCGATTACAAAATTTGTGTTAAAATTTGTTTTTTAAACGATAAAATTATCGGTTGCAGAAATGAAAAGAAAAATTTCCAAGCGCGTTTTTTTTCCCCCTTAGTGTAGATAAATCACAATATTCAATTACAAAGTATTCATTTTTGGAACATTTTATTCAAGGATTCATTTTTGTGCTATTCTTTTAAACGAAGTAGATACCAAAGGAGGGATGTCTCGAGTAGAGAACTTAAGATAGAAAAGAAAAAAGCGTTTTATGAGACATTTGAATTGTTTTTAAGATCTAAAGAAAGTTACCCATAAATGTGTAATCAAAGTAATTTTAATATCTCCCTGTGTTGGTGTATCGGTATTGGTGCTTGGGATTAAGGCCGATATACTACTCAAGGGTCCAAGGCCTTGGTGAAACGACCTCCATGGGGAGGGGTGTTTCTAAAATGTCCTAATCCGTATTCACGCCAGTTTCGAAGAAAACAGTGTAAAACTTTGAAAAGCTAGACAGACAAGCATGACCTGAGATCTAACCTGATACCTTCCGTCTTAAAACTTTGAGAAATAAACCTGTCATCTACTAGTGGGGCTCTATCTTAATTAAAAAAAATAATAATAATAATAACTAACTTGTCTGTATTTTTTATAGTTGCTATATATATATAATCTGAAGAAACTAATAACGTTATAAAATTTCATCATTATTTAATTAATAGACATATGATAATACCAACAACACACGCATAAAAGTTATTGTAATTCAATTTAAAAGTTAGCACATATTTTTTCTATGATTCATTTACAGTATCAATTAATAGATAAATTCATTTTAAATTACTTACGCTAATTATTTACGCATTTAGGACCGTAACACTAAGACCAACAAGGCGTGATTTTTATGCGAAATTCAATAAAGTATCAAATGTACAGTCATTTGCAAAAGTTTAAGACCAGTAGCCGATTTTCAGTATTTTAACACATTGCACCATTTGCGCAGATTATTTCACCATCTCATGTGCTGATTGCATCAGACGCATTCTACTGCTGTAAATAAAGGTGCCCGGCACGTTTATCGCCTGTTGTTTATTGGATTTTGTCATAGATAGTGCTGTTGTGTAATTATTGTAATGGGTAAAAAGCTTTCACTTACTGTTACAAAAATGTCAGAAATATTGACCCTGAAAAATTGGATTTTCAGAACGTCCAATAAGTTCAAGGGTAAATGTGAGCAAGACAGTTGTGCATCAAGCTATTAGTAAAGTTAAAATTTCAGGAAAATTTGTGGACCTTAAGAGTCGTTTCTTTTTCATACTTGGAGTCAGTCGAGGTTTCTTTGCAGGTTTACGGGATGATAAACCAAAATCTTTGGCCAAACATCTTGAAATAGTACTCAAATTGACGTTGGTGCCTTTTGTAGCCCGAGAATGTCTAATCGTATTGTAGGAGGTTCTTGGATCTCGTACGACATCCTTATCACATGATCATCACGAGCACTAGTTTTTCTAGGACGACCACTTCCCTGAAGGTCCACATTTTTTCCCAAAATTTTAAATTTATTAATGCCTTGATGCACAGCTGTCTTGCTCACATTTACCCTCGAACTTATTTGACGTTGAGAAAATCCAATTTTATGCAGGGTCAATATTTCTGACCTTTTTGTAACAGTAATTGAAGATTTTTTACAATAATTACACAACAGCACTGTCTACGCCAATGAACAACTGGCGATAAATGTGCCGGACACCATTATTTATAGCAGTAGAATGCGTCTGATGCAATCAGCACATGAGATGATGCAATAATCTGCGCAAATGATGCAATGTGTTAAAATACTGAAAATCGGCCACTGGTCTTAAACTTTTGCAAATGACTGTAATCCAATAATTTCATTTAAAAAAATATATATACAAAAAGGTAACTGGAAATGAAAATTGGAATAGGAAATGCTGAAAAATGGAAGTATTTACTCTTCAGGGACCATGTATTTCTACGAGCAGAAAGATCGCAAGATTTCGGAAAACTGTATAGCAAATTCAAGCCAAAAATACAGTTTATACATTATGCGAATGGTTTTATTTAATAACATAAATAAATAAATCATAATTCTCACACAAAGAAGTTTTTACTGATCAGTTGAGCTAATTAAAAAGTAAGAATTCCCTTAAACCATCAAAGTGATATAAGTTTAGACTAAAGCCTTATTAAAACTTACAAGTTAATTTTAACTCATTTCAACTTTTATTCAAATACTCTTTCAAAGAATAATTGCAACCTTATTTTCTTTTCATTGGAAAAAATATTCAGTTCATTGTAAAAAACATCAAATTTAATATATGTATTTATTTATTAAAAAGTAATTTGCGACAAAGCTCTTTCTTTGTTTTTAGTAAATGTCACTATGATACTAAAATGTGCTATCTCGTGCATCTTTCAGAAATAATGTTTATGATAAAAATTATTTCGTTTAATAATAATTTTTTTAAAAAAACAACATCAATAAAGTTAGATTAAATTTTAATATTTTTTTCACTTTTAATAACATAATCATAATTCCTGATAAATAATCATAAGTATAATGATAGAGTTGTAAGTTATAAATGAAAATTCGGGGGCACTGCTCAGTTCCCCGTCCCATATTTGTTCTCGAAATTTTCTACTATAGCTCACACTGTATTCATGAATAAATATATAGATCGCTCGGCAAGATGGTAGAGGAAAATGTCCCATCCAATAGGCTACCCTTCGACCATTTCGATACATTTACCTTATCCTAATTTGTTGTTTACTTTTATTAAGGTCAATTTCATATTTCAGTTTCATGTTTCAGTTTCATACAAATCCATTCTATTTCTCTTCCAATAATTCCATAATGCATTATGTAAAATACTGCCTTATTCTGTCATGTTAGGAAAATCGAAAATTTCGAATAACTTAAGGTGTTTTGAACGTGGAATGTCCATAATCAATGATGTTTATGTCAGTACCATAAATAATATTTTAAAACTGGTCCAATATTTTTACGATGAAAATAATCATCATAATACACGTTTAATGCGAAATTTTACTCTATTCTCCCATGTTAAGAAAATTGTAAATATCAACAACTTACGAAATTTCCAAATTAGAATGCTGAAAATAGATAAAGTGCTTGTCTGTATTATAAGTGATGTTTTAAAATTGGTTTGACCTCTTTCCGATCATTTGTTCTTGTGCTATCGTGTACAAACCAACAAACGGACACTTTAAAGGCGGGAAACACATCGATTTTGGATCTCTCACACCTCAAAATATGTAAAAGCCTCAAAAATTGAGTTCGAAAATTTTCACAAATGCGTCAGTTCCCCATTCCAATAGCATAATAAGGAGCTAAAAATGATAATAAAATAAGCATATATATATACATATATGCATGTATATCAGTTTATTTTCTGATAACAAATATATGAGAAATCAAAAGAATAAAATCTAGAATCTTGTGATTTAATGAACAACATTCCAATATTCACTGCAAGAAAACTCACGAAACATCATATCTATTTATATAAATCCGTACTCGCTAAAAAGAAAAAAAAAAGAATACAAGGGAAATTGTCATAAGTTGTCTGTAGTTAATATATTATTCTACTTAAAATTTAGTTAAATTCCTAACAATCATTATTTGAAATTGGCAAAAACTCACAGACCATTTGAAAGGTAATACGACCTTAAAACTATGATATTTATATTTCAAGACGTTAAAGGCTATCCATTTGTTTCTAATGACAAATGAAAAGTCATTTGTCATTAAATCTGAACAATTTACAGATCCGTTTCATACGAGAAAATGGAGCACGTTTTGATCCCACCCACAATCATTTCAAATGAGTTTTTCGTTCAAAGCGACAATAAATGTCTTTTCACGAATGAGAGCATCATTATGCATTAATAAAAGAGTTTATTCTAATCTTAATGTGACTAAGACGCTAAGTAAAATATCGGAGGAATACATCAGTACTTTTATTTTTATTTTTATTTATTTATTTTACAATGTATTTAACAAAAGCTTTCAAAAATATTTTTCATGTACTTACCTTTTTAATCACTTAATTATTAATTTTTATTTTATTTTATTTAACCACGTTTGGTCCAAAAACTTCATTTCTTTAGCATAATAACCAAAGTCCAGTTAATTTTGAAGTCCATCTTTACCATTTTTTTTCTTATATTTAACAAAATTCCAGCGTTAAAATAACTAGTTAATTATTCTTTGAAAATAGTAGTGTCTGTTTTACTCTATTTAAATTACATTTTTAAACGCATCAAATCTCTTATAATATCCATGTTTTATTAAATCGTAAAGTTTCGGTCTTATATAAGTCAAAATATTTTTTAAAAATAGTGATCTCAGTTTCAGGGCTTCTCACGTTTTTTCAACGTCTCTTCAATCAATATTTTTTTAACAATATATTTCGTTTTAAAAGCTTTTATATATATGTGTAACAAAAAATGCTATATAATATTAGTAGTGGAAAAAAAATCAAGAAAATTTAGAGAACCGTAGGAACCGTGAATTTGTCCCGGGATTAATGAAGAACTGATAACAATCGCAGAGCCTGATTAAGGGGGAAGCAGACATTATCTCCGCTCTCACCGGAATATTTTTACAATTATTTTTTACTTCATGTCATAGAAATTCCACGCTTTGACGAGGAAATATTTTTTATAAAAAATGAACGGTGTAAAACAATCCAATTTACTCATCGTTATTAGACACCAGAATTCTTTTAAAATAATTTTTTATGAGAATTTTCTGTTTATTATAGGAGGAAAGTATTTGTTAAAAAATAACGGTGTAAGTGTAAATAATGTGTGCTTCCCCCTTAATCAGGCTCTGAACAATCGTTAAATCAAACATATTCAAGCATATCCCCTTACGGCGTGCTGACAAAATGCAGTGACAGAGTTGCCAACATTTTAACTTATTCCGGAGCATTTTTAGCCCCGCCTTTATTCAATACTACTTTTTTTCAAAGAGTAAATTTTTCTTTTTTAATCATAATTATGTATTGTAGAAAAATATTCTAAAAATAATGTAGTGCTAAATAAAGGCGGGGCTAAAAATGTGCTGGAATAAATTAAAATATTGGCAACTATACACTGATAAAAAATTTCGAAGAGCACAGGTCTTTTATGAAATTACCTAAATATTTTTACTGATAACAGATGCAAAACAAAACCAAGCCCTGACTAACGCCAGGTCATGCGGAGCAGCTGCCCTGGGCCCTCCTTCTGTAAGTTGCCCCCATTGACGTATGGAGGAAATCTGTTAAATAGATGTCAAAAAGGTAATAGTGGCAGCAAATCTTTTTTTTTTTTTTTTTTTTTTTTTTTTTTTTGCTGTCAAAGCCTTCCCCCTCCCCCCTCCTCTGCAAATCCTCTCCTTTCAAAAAAAGAAATCAGAATGAATTACATTATCAAAAAGAAATTATTAAGATTCTTAATAGCCCATTGATTTTAAGAGAAATTCATAATCGACATTATTCACAAATGGCAGTGATTATCTGCTTATTTAAGAATTATTTACTTATTTAAACGACTGGCATACGTGCCAACCTAACCCAGAAGGTTGTTAGTTCCCGCCCTTTTTTGTACATCACTTAATTTTTAGAGTAAATATTTTCAAATATATTTACGATTAAATAAGAAGAAATGTACTTTTCAATAAATGGTTTAAAAATTTTTAATCAATGCTGTCTAGTTGTTTTCATCCTGTAGCGCTGATTGACACACGAGGGTCCTAGAACTGTATGAAATGTCCTTTCTGGGAGTCTTTCTAAGGAGTCTTAGCCCATATTTACGTGAGTTTATGAGAAAATCACGGAAAACTCTAAACAACTAGAGCAATGAGAGCAAGCTCCAGGTGGCTGGGTACTGCCGTGGACTTGGAGATTGGAACACTTCTTGAAGATGAAACAGGATTCATTCTCGTCTCTCTCTCTCCAGGTCTGCATCACGTGATAATTTCGCTGGGGAAGCTACTTCATGTCGCAGACGGATAATGAGGGGGGATGCGTGGTCTATCCATATAAGGTCTATGGGTGGAAGAGTCAGGGGGGAAAAAAGCGGAACCGTAAACCTTGTTACTTAAAAATAGGGTAGTTTTTTCTATTGCCATTTATGTTCCGAAAAACGGATACAAAAGCTCTTGCTGAAATAAGTATGTATTAAAATTGTTAATCTGTATTTATTTAATTTAATAATTTCTTTTTTGCTTTTATTTGCATGATGCGTTTCAGGTGAAACTGACTAAAGTTATACTTTCTTTTAAGCTTTTTACAGAACATCTAATAACAATAACTTGCGATAAAATATGCAGGGATGGAACACGGGCGCAGAATTCATACCGGAATCTGTTTAAGAAATTTCTCCACCTATAATATCGTTGATTCAAGAGGTAGAAAATTTTCTTATATTGATAGTGGTATGAATTCTGCGCCCGTGTTCCATCCCTGAATATGTTTTATATTTAAAACAATCTAACTTTTAAAAGGACATATAAATTTTAAAAATAACTAAAAATCGTGTGGTACACATTGATTATTAACACTTTCCAACTGTACGTACTCGTTGCGTCATTTACATTCAATATTATTTGTCTACGTTATCATACAGCAGACAGACAGAACAGAAGCACAGAAAGGCAGACAGATAGACTAATTGAATTCCTAAAACATCTTAAACATTGTTCCAAAGAATTAAAACTACTTAACTCAAACGTAAATGCAATACCAGAAGTTTCCAATAGCAGCCCTTAATATGTCTGAATATTTTAGTGTAGACCTGTAAATCTGAAAGTTAAGCATATCATATTCTGTACCTAAGATTATTTTAGCATATTAACAGTAAATGTCAATTTCATTATGAATTTTGCAGAAAAAAGTTATTTAAATATGAATTATGAAAAATTTTCTCCTAAAACGCAATGAATTGGCTTTTTTTTTTTTTTTCCTGCACACAAACCAGTAGCGGTATTTACTCCATTTTTAATAGGGAACATCCGATAGTGAACTTCAATAACATATATCAGTTTCAATAAATTTCATGAATATTTACGGGAATTAGAGCGCGAACAGACAGATAAACAGACGGACAGTCAGACGTGCAGATATAATAATTCAAATAATTTTCACACTAAAAAATTGTTACAAAGTATTAAGAACTTGAAAACATTCTTTTGTGCATATAAATACCCCATTTCAGTTTCATTAAGATTTGTGCAGAGCAAAGTTATTAAAATATGGTTTATAGAAATCCCTCTCATAGAATGCAATGCTTTGGAAGACTCTAGAGTGTCGCTATACACAAACCATTGGTGTTATTTAATCCATTTTCAATAAGGAACATTCGGTAGTGAACTTGAATAATTGAACGTAAAGCATCACAATATTTGGGAAAAAAAATGCATGAATTATTCTTACTTAAATATATAAAAGATTATTTTTAGAAAATAGTAGGGCTAAATGTTTTTGAGAAAAAACAGATCATATATACATTAGGGTAAGTGCAGCAGTGGTTGACACTTTTAGAGCAATCTCTGATGTTTTTAATGTTCTAGTCATCAGAAAATATTTTTAGAAATCTTAAGTTAGTACATAGACATTCAGAACCACATATATGTTAAAATATATACATTTGATAACAATTATTTGCTTTTATGAATTTTTATTTGACACCCACTCAATGTCCCAGTAATTGACACTGCCAGTTTTTCATTTTATCAGTAATTGTCCCCCTATGTTCCAGTGTTTGACACTGTTAGTTATTCATTTTACCAGTTATTAGCACTCTATGCTACAGTGTTTGACACAAATTGTTAAATATCTTATATGTAAAATATGTGATTTTATTATTTTTCTTATTTATTAATTATTTCGGGATAGATGTCAATTACTAGAGCATGCCAATCACTGGAGCACATAACCTATGCAACATTCATTAAAACTCTAAGACATAACATTTTTTTTCTTTTCGATTAAAATATAAACAACAGCAGGGATCGGAGAATATTTTATTTTGAATCCCGCTACTTATGTGAAGCAATCTTTGTAATATTCAATCGAAAAAAAAAAAATATATATATATATATACTGCAAGCGTTTTACTAAATATTCTTCTTTTAAATTTGGTATTAAAAACAGTGTGTTTGATCCCTGTATCAGTCGCTGGCAATTTCGAAATTTAAATTTTTTTATTTAAAATTTAACTATTCTTTGATATTTTTAAATTTTATTTGTTATTATTAAATAAATATTGAATAACTTTCGAAAAAATTCTTTTCGTGTTTATAGCAACTCCAAGGTAGATAAAACATCCAAAAGCACGTTTTTCTTACTCTTAACTATATTGTTAATAATTTCACTTCTGCACAATTTTTCTACTTTGAATAGTGTGCCCTGCCTCTGAAAAGCGTACATTAGTAAACAAAATACGCTTTTCATATTTGTGTTTAATTCATTTAAGTTTTATCCTCAGTAACTGATGCAGTAAACATCCCCTGACATATATGTACGAGGATTAAACAATAACACTTTTTTTTTTAACCCTTTCATGCGCAGTGGGATATATTTTATACCACCTAATTTCACTTCCCAACTGCAAAAATTCATCCCAGAATTTTTTTAGAAAAAACTTACGTTTCTAACATATCAGAAAAAACCGGTTTTTCAACCTTAAAATTCAAAAATTCTTTTACTTTAATTTAGTTCACGAATTCCGGTGGCAGTGTAATTTAAAGGATACGAATTGTCTTGCGCCGGAAAGGGTTAATGAATGTGTTGTTTTAGAGGAAAGCCTAAAGACGAGCTTTTTCTTAATTATACAAAAATTTTAGTTTTCGTCTGATAAAATGTTAAGAAATGCATGTATAAACATATTTCGTCAGCAACATCATTTAAGTTTGTGCTTAAACTATTGTAAATTAGTATAGATGATTATGACCCGAAATCTACTTTATATATAAATATTTTATAAGAAGAAATTAAACTCTTATAAATTAAATTCTACTTGCCATTTTATTTTTCGATACATTTATCATTAATAAGCAGCAGTTGTGTCTTTAAATTGGCTTTATTACGAGAATGCGCTTTCCTTAAAAATATAAAAGATACTGATGTTTTTTGTTTGCGAAATTTTTGCAGTCAATAGTCTCATTTTAATTCAATTTTTGGTGGATATTTAATTAACGATCTTACCATTGTCATTATATTTCTTTTTTTTTTTTTTTTTTTTTTTTCATAAAATACACAATATAAAAATAAACGGAATTACTAACTCATACATATCGTGAATATTTTAACAAAAAATTACTATTAATTACAAATGAAATGTAAAGATAGTCTCTTACGAACATTTCTGAAAAAAAAAATATATATATATATATACATATATGATGCTTGCAAGCAAAACAAAGAAACCTGATGCATAATTAAAGCCTAATGGAATTTCCTGTTTGTGGTATTTTTATTTATTTAGTGCATTTCTTTTGCTTTAATTAAGCAAAATATATTCATACTCCGATATAGAAAACTGAAAAACATGCTAATGAAACAAAAAGAACAAGACAGGAAATATATTTCTTCCAGATTCTTTTTTTTCTTTTTTTTTCATTAATAGAAATTTTATATCCTGATGAAATAGAATGAAGTTATTGTTCTCTTTTAATCCCTTTTCTCATTCTAGTTTCAAATTGAGATTCTTAAAATGCTTTGAATTAAAGATTCTTCCCCAAGTTTTAATTTATCAGGGCTAGATGCAGTTCTTTATTTTAATACTACTTTTTTAATAGAAATGTTTAATATTTTTTTCCATTAAATAATACGAAAATAGCTTTATGTAAATAGTGGTATTTAAAAAAAAAATGACTGAGCCGAGCCCTGTTTAATATTTTTCAACTAGATGGTCGTCGTTTCTTTTTTTATTTATTTTAATGAAGTTGAATTAGCACCCTTTTAAGAATTTAAATAAACAGATTAATTGACAAAGGTAATATTAAATAAGCCCTGTGTTGACATTTTTTATATTTTCCTTTGCGTATAATACTTTTTGAGATTTTCCTTTAGCTACAAACAACACTTGATTCTCTTTACTTAATATATATATATATGTATATATATATATATATGAGTAATTCTCTGAAAAGTGGTCATTTCATGTCCCAGTAGTCTTGAGGGCATATTTTTAAAATCACAAAAACAAAAATCTGTCAGAACTATCAACATTAACTAGTTATGCATATAAACTGTTATTCTTTGGTTACTGGAATTCAAATATGATTTTTAAATATTTTTTAAAATGCAAAATATCATTCCCTCACTGTGTCCCCATTCACACATGTAAGTAAATAAAATGATTTCTATGGTATTATAGCATGGGTATTTAAATTATTTGAATTGAAAATTTATTAAATATACTTTATAAATATTTATCCATTATACCACATTTATATATTATACAATGAAAGATATTAAAACACTTTTTATTGCTGTCCCTGGTAACAGACATCATTCCCTCGTCAAACTATAATTACACCCCTACTTACTCAATTAATAGCAGTACGTGCTTTATTTAAGTCAAACTTAATTTATATAGCCGCAAAGTAAAGAAGCCATTTTGTGTTCTGTTGGAAACATTTTACAATGAGTAGCAATTACACAGAATTGCTATATTATTGCAGTAGAAATACAATTAAACCTAATCATATTTTTATAAAATAAATTCTAGAAGAAAATTTTCATTCCCTCACAATCATTCCCTCATTTTTCTAATTAGTAAAAATAATACTATTTCAAAAAATTATCAGTTACAGTTTGGTTTATATTATTTTTTTAAAACTGTAACATATATGTACATGCACAAAAAAAAAAAAAAAAAAAAAAAAAAAAATGGAGCAATTTTATTTCGCTAACTTCTTTTTTTTAAAAAGCCCACTTTTCAGAGAATGACCCATATATATATATATAACTTAAACGTACTCCAAGTAAAGGATATCCATCATAATTCTTTATATATATATATATATATATATATATATATATAATAAAGATGATCTATTAAGCATAGTAGAAGCCAAGCAACAGATACAAGATCACTGAAACACCAATGACCAATAAGAAAAAAAAATATATTCGTTCAATAATCGTCGGCATTTTTATGTGAAGAAAATTTCTACAAAGTACTGTAATTTCCGATGATCAGCCACAGATCAGACAAATCACTTTCACATGAGGAATTTTAATTAACAGAAAAAGCTATATTTATTCGTGATACGTTTCATTTCATTGACATTGCATTTCATTAAATAAAATTTAACCCTTTTTTCAGATGAAAGAATCTTTTGTCAACTGAATCCATTGCAACAGCATAAGAATGTTTTCTAATTTTGTAGCATTTAATTTTTTGAAAGATTTCTTTTCTTCAATATGCAGTATGAAAATAAAAAGAAAACATTCAAAGAAAATAAATAAGTCAAATTTTGGATGAAAAACTTTATTTCCTTTTATTTTCGATTGCGAATAGCCATGATTTTCTTTTTTCTGCTGCAAACGGGGTGAAGATACGTGTGTTACGTATTTGTTAACACTTTCGCGACCGCATGTTTTTGTCTTTTTCACAATAAGGTCCGCCTGTGGGCGTTAGTCTCCCGTGTTACAATATTTCAGATCAAGATTCTTCGTATTCATATTTATATTACAATTGGATATACATTATAGCTATACTCTTTCTAATCACAGCATTTATATCCACAGTATATTGATACTACAAATGTCAATATTGGGTATATTTTAAAGAAATATATAACATACAAATTGCGAAAGAAACGCCCACTGGTGGTATTAGAGATTTTCAAATGGCGTGAATCTACGTCAGCGGTCACTAAAGCGTTAAGTAATTCTCACATCGGCTACTTCGAAGTTTGTGGTGCTACAAACTGACGCATGTTTGTAATATTAAGTGTCAACGCTTCTGAATGTAATCAGCTTTGTCTGGGCCAATATGCAGGAAAATACAGTATTTCTATAATATAAAAATAGTCAGAGCATAGTTAAGCACGGGGCACATTACCATCACTACATTTTAACAATATTTTTTGACGTATTTATGATAAATATTGTGTACTTTAACTAGCAAATGATTATTAGTTAATAATGGTGTTTAAAAATTTAATAGGCTAACGGTAAAGTTATGTCGTATTGAATTATTCCTTTGCCAGTCCGATTAAATTTTACTCTTCTGGTCAGTGTTGCAAATTTAGTGACTTTTTATTGAGTATTCACCACTAAATTTTACCTGTAACAAAATTCTAATCGCTTCGAAGGTTATTCGTTCGCTATGTATGTCAAATATCACTCCTCAAAATTATTGGTGGTATTTGTATAAAAGAGCCCCTAAAATTGGCAACAAGGTTTAGAGTGCTTTAGAACATTAGGGTCGGCAAATGGTTAAGCAATTGGATTAACAAATTTATCCCGGACAACATTCATATAACTTTTAAGAAAATATTTACGAAATATTTTCATAAAAAATTTATGAATGTTGTCCAAAATAAATTTCCGGTTTCAGTTGTTGAAATCAGTACGGCAGAACATTCCCGCCAACATAATAATTTAAGCAGAACAGAACAGACACAATTATTTACAAAAGATAATTATCGCCTTAATTTAACGTTGAATTCCTGACAATTACAAGTAAAACATAATCGCTAAAAAGTAATAATTACAATGTACCCGGTGTTTAATCAGTCTTTGAAAACAATTGCAACATAAAAATGCGTAAAATTTCGATGTTGTGTTACAGTATTAACCTGTTGTAGTCGATGCCATCTCAAACGAGAAAACAAAGCTCAGGATTTAGGTATTTCTATACAACAATATATTATTAAAAAAAAAAAATGTGTATTCGTGCTTAGTCCCTTATATGTCGTCAGTGCATACATATTTCCAGTGGCATTCAATGAATCGATTGCGGATAATAAAATTTAAATGATTTCATTACATATTTTTACTTTACTTTACTTTATTTATTTATTGTTAAATATAGTATTGTTTCAGAAAAAAAAGCGGGTTCATATATTTTCGACAAATAATATGGAATTATGTTAAAGAAAATCTTTTTTATTCAAATTTTCCATTTATTAAAGTGTCCAATAATTTGAAAATATTTCACTTAATTTTTTTTTCTTTTGAGTGAATTCCAATCTACAACATTTATTACTATTATATAAAAGTTTTTGACTTAATGCTCTGATAAACTCATATGTATAAACAAAGGCTCCTGTGAAATATAAAACAACACCTAACCGCTCGCAAGTTACTGCGGATAGAATTAAAAAAAAAAAAAAAATTACATCTTAAAATAATTCTTAAAACAGAAATTTAAGAAAAAAAAAAAAAAACTATACGAAATCTCAACACATATTTAGAAAAAGCAGAAAAATTTCCATAAGACAGCATAAATCTCATTAGAAAAGCCAAATGACGAAACATTGGGAAAAATGCAAAGTCAGATTACCTGAAGTGGTAATCTGCAAGCACCGTTTGCGCTGAAATCGGTCAAATTTAAGAAAATCATGTTCATAATAGCTTTAATTAAAGTCGAAAACGAACCACATAGGAAGTCTAATTCAGTGTTGTTGGGTTGTTAGGATTAAGGCCGATTGACACCCTAGGGTCCTAGGCCTGGGGCAGAGTGCTCTCCGTGGGGAGTCTTTCTAAGGTCTCCTAGCCCGTATTTACGCAAGTTTCGGAGAAAACTACAGTCTAATTCAGGAGAATATTAGCATAGCTGCCAACTTGTACTTTTTTTTTTTTTTTTTTTGCTACCGAAAATTTTTAATAGAAATTTTTAATAAGTTTTTTAGCAGTTTTCTGTGAATAAACATATTGATTTTTTTTTTTTTTAAAGAAATAGCGGTGTTAAAAACCGTACAAGTTGGCACCTATGTATTAGCTATTAGTTTCTAATACATCATTGAATTTGACGTTTCTCGAAAGAAGAGGCTCCACCCATTCCCTACGACATAATTCAGGAATTCGTATTTTACCATAATTATCTACAGGAATTTAATTTTTTTCTATTAAGTCGATAATAATTGTATGTTTACATGTATCATAATTACGTACATTAATTTGTATTTTGTTAAACATTGAAAAAAAAGTTTACAAAGCTATTAAACAAAAATAAAGGATGAAAAAAGGATTGTATTTCAATGTGCGAAAGTATTCAGAAACGTAAAAGCTGTTGTCGATTTAAGTAACCCACTTTCAGCAGCAGCTGTGTAAGTCTCCGAATGCTTACGTTCTAAAATCATGGACATGGAATCTGCATAGTGGCTAATTTTAGTAGTTTTTGGCAACTGGAAAATTTTGATAGAAATTTCTATTTCATATTATCAGTGAAAACTGTTGCAAAAATATGGGAAAAAACTTAAGACCAGACTTCTTATAAAGAGAAATTTGAATGCTACATTTTTTACATAGTAATTTTAGACTTTATTAATCGTTGATATCTGTTGATATCTATTTAAAATAATTACTATATAAAAATTGTGGTATCCAAATTTACCTTTGTGAGAACCCTGTGTAAAACTGCCATTCTTCATGAAATAAGTGTAGGAAATATTAAGGCATGTTGTGGAATTCATCCCATGTTGTCCTCATCAGCGCATCCAGACAAATGGGGAACGTTTGAGGAATGTTATTTTGCTAAAAAGTAAAAAAATATTGTTAAAAAATAGCGGTATAACTGTGTCCTGGTATTAAGCAGGTTTTAATCTTAAAAGTATTTACTCCTATAAATGCAATTAATATTGATGGAAAATCAGTTCAAACTTTCTCTGGTAGGAATTATAGTAAATCTGATATTGCTCTGATTTTAAAATCCATGCTCAGTGCACCAGGAATCTGAAAAAAACTGGTCACCAGGAAAAAATTTTGGTAGCCAGTAAAAAGTACCCCCCCACCCCTCTCTTTTTCTTTCTTTCTTCAATATTATTATTATTATTATTGAAATTTACTTGAATATAGAAATTAAATTCTGAGAATAAAAATAAAACACTAACTAGGACTGGTATAAACATCAGAAAGCACCTGTTTAAATATAACATTTTTAAACTGGTCCCTCTAAACTGATACATCGTTAGCACCGACATATCATTAAACCGGCGTAACTATTCAGCACTGGGTCGCAAAGCGAGCAAACGAGAGCAGTGTAAACAGCATCGATTTAACATGTGTATAATGAAACAAATTGAATGTGTATAGTGAATGCGTATAACGAATTGAATGTGTATAGTGAAACGCGGTTTAAATTCCCTATTGGTATATTGATTCAACACTGTGTCTTAATTCAACACGACAATGTGCAACACACGCACAGAAAGCCATGAGTTGCTATTTTTCTTCTACTGTTTTTTACACGAATTGATATGAACTACACTGTGTCGATTCTACGGCCAAACTTTTTACCAAAATATTAAATTTGTTTTTAAGTGTTGAGTTTTCGTTGAAAGCGTAGTCGCTAGCTAAAATATGTTGATCGCCAGTGGCGACCAAGCGACTGTATTTTACGAGCCTTGTCCATGCTCATTAATTTTTTCTTGTTTTATTAAGAAAAAAGTTTAAACTCTACTTTATTTTGAATATTTTACTATTTTTGTTAACAAAAATTTTAAAGTTGCATATTAATGCTTTAACTGCTAGTTTCATCAGCTGCAAATAGTTCATCATACCGTTAAATATTTCACAAAAATACTTTTCATAGATAGTTTAATGTTAATCTTTTCAAAAAGAAAAATAAATAAGTAAATTAGGAAATTAGGAAATCTACTGCAAAAAACAAATGTATATATTAAGAGTCCTGTGTTTATGTTGATTAATATGTAAAAGAAAATAATATTAAGGACATTTTCATTATGCGCATATATCATATAAAATTTAAAAGAAAAACAATAAAAATTAATAATACAGTAGATGCCGCTTAATGAGATCAGTTTGGGACAGATACTATTTCATAACAATAACCGATTGATAACAATAAACGAAAAGTATCAGGAATACAAAATTTTAAATTTGCTACGTACGTAACATTTATCTTTGGAGCTACAAATAAAAGACAATGATCCATTTAAACGTTACATTGAACAAATCATTAAAATAGGTCAATTAAAAGAAGTCTTCCAAAGTTGTCTGCCTTGTTTTTTGTGTCAGCAAATTATTGATAAAACTTTCATACCTGTTATGTTCGCGAAAATCTTCAGCCGTGTCTCTGTGTACCACTCCGAGTCCCAAGACATGGAGAGCCTGTCTCATTTTAGTAGCAATTGGAGAATTCTCAACAATATTTTCAACATCGTCATCATCTTCATTTGATGCTTTTTCATCGTCTCTTTTTTCGATAAAACAAGACACAGCTCGTCATACATCTTCATGAGTCATTGTTGTAGTCACTTGGGCGTTCTCATCAATAGACATCCATTCTGCACAGTCATTTTCAGTCATGTCTGATGGTACGAGTACGGTTTCGTCGAATTCCGGTATGTTCATACCTTCGTCAGCTTTAACGAATTCACCGTGCGAGAAACAATTCTTAATTGTTTCCTCGGACACTCTATCCTATGACATTGAACATATATGTATGTTCTCGCAAGGCACGAAAATAAAGTACGGTTTCATCAGCATTGTAGATGCTGTTGAGTGAATAATGAGCGATTATTTTTGGTCATTCCACGGAAATCCATTTTTCTGCAGCTGAAAAATCAGCATCTTTCTCTTCTCCATGGGTACGTTTGAACACAATATTCTCTCTTTTCCGCCAGCGATTAAACCACCCGTCTGTTGCGACAAAATTTCCTTTGCCCATTTTAGAAGCAAGATCTTCAGCTTTCTTCCATTATGCGCGCATCATTTTGCCTAACATTGGCAAACCACAGTTTCCAAGCAGATTCGACTTCTCCATCTTTTCCAGTACGTCTTCGCTTGTAGTTCAAATTTGCGTTCATCTTCGCTTTATTGTCAATCTCGTAGCGATTCTTTATCATTTTACAGAGTAATGGCTGAGAGATTTTTGGTGCAGCAGCAGCGTTTTTCTGACTCATCTTGGGTAAATTATCAAAGTGTTTCAAAATGTCAATTTTGTCTTAAGATTTAAATCATTGCGTTTTCTTTCCATAGCTAAAATGCTTGAATTACAAGTGCAAATGGGCAGAGAAAAAAATTCAGAGAGGCCTTCTATTCTTTTGGGGATTCTCCCTTTGATTTTATAGTTTACAATTTTTGTTGACTGAATGAAAAAGAAATCGAAAATGGTACTTTAAACTGATAACAATAAATGAAGGCGCTGATTACAAAAACCGATTTTTTTAACATGTGTTAATATACAAGCGTTCGGGACTTCGTGATTCTGATAACATTAAACGAATGATAACATTATCCGCGATCACATTAAGTGGCACCAACTGTAATAATAATAATAATAAATCCAATATACTTTGGGGTCATCTTCAAAAGAGAGCCCCTGCAATGCAGGATAGAAACAGTGATAGGCTCTATTGAAGATTACCTCGATGTTTTTTGAATTTATTATTCCGGGGCGATTTTTTGCAGTTGGGAATTAAAACTAGGTGCGATATAATATATCTTACAGCCCCTGAAAAGGTTAAGTATGCAATATATTATTATATATCTATATATCGATTTCGATATATACATGTATAATATAATATAAGGTCTTAAAGCTATGCATAACATGCACAGAAATAAGTGTTTTGTTGAGACAACAAATATTTTGTTAAAACAACCATTTTATTATTAATATTTTGATATAGCCTCAACAAAAAATTTTGTTAGTAGAATCCAAATTATTATTTTTTTTTAATAAGCAGTTCTATTAATTTAACCTATGTTTGTTTAAATCAACGAAATTATTTTGTTGAATTAAATAGATTTTTTAATTTAGCAAATCATTCCCTTATTGGCTGTTTACAGATTGAGATATTACGTAGTTTATCGAACTATTGTTAAAATGACAAAATAAATCAAAAAATCAGTCAATCAAATAAATTTGGTATTTTCAAAAAAACATTTTTTTCAGTGTGGCCGAAAATGAAAACAAATCTTCAAAAATAACGTAACAAGTGAGGATTTATCGAATAAAAATAAGAGAATAAGAAAATAACTATGAAACTTTCCTAAAGCCAACAATATTCTTTTCAAGGACACATTACTGCTGTAAGAAAGACTATTAAGATGTTTTTAATAATATCAATAAATAGAAATTCAAAATATCTTTATTAATTTGCCCCACATCTTAGGAAATAAAAATTAAATAAAAATCAGACAAAAATAATTACCTTAAGAAATCTTCAAAAAAATCTCAAAAAAATCTCAAAAGAAAAACAAAAAAAAAAAAATGAGGGATATGATGAAAAAGAGCAGAAATAAAGATTGACTGTTGTAAGTTGTAACACAAAGAAACATATTACCTCTATAAGTTATAATAAGTAAAAAGGTACACAAAGCCTTTTGCCGCTAATCATCATCATCATCATCAGGTGTAATAAAATTAAATTACTAATATGAATAGAGATATGTGACATTCTGCCCGAGGTTACAGTTAAAATTAGTTTTCGGTAAACAGCATAACTGTCTACATTATTAGAAAACTTCGGTGTCTTTAGAGTTGACTTAGCTTATTATGTACAGCGATGAAAGAGTTCTGCTTTTTACGTCACCAGTACTTTCCTACAAAAATGTTTAACTTAAAAAACTGCGCAAATAACTGTAAAAATATAATAAATATTTCTGTATAAATATACTGGTGGCAAAAAATGTGGAACTCTTTCATCCCTGTATGTGTGTAGCTTAATAAGTATTCTGGTGATAAAACTTGGTAAACTTGCAGCAGCTTTAGAGTTAATAACTATCTTAAATTTTATAATAGCATGAATGAAGGAGTTCAGCTTTTTTTTTTCAACCTGCATTTTCCTACAAAAATTTCTAATATGTAAAATCACAAAAATAATAGCAAAAAAATTCTAAAAATTTCTGTATAGGTTTACCGGTGGCAAAAAAAGCGGAGCTTTTTCATCACTGCTATTATAAAATTTAAGATAGGTATTGCTTCAGCAAATGAGAGTTCAAGAATGTTAGAAGACGAAATGACCATTGTTGTGTTCAACCATTTTCATACTTGCCAACCTAACCCGGAAGATTGTTAGTCCCGCCCTTTTCCGCCTATTTTTTCACACCAGTCTTCTTTAGAGTACTTTTCTTCTTATTTAATCGTAAATATATTTGAAGAGAATTACTCTAAAAATTAAGTGGTGTACAAAAATGGGCGGGAACTAACAATCTTTAGGGTTAGGTTGGCAAGTATGCATTCTGGCCAGGGTCTGCGAAGAATGGAGCACATTTCCACCTTCCCTATTTTTAACACTTACTTTTGCAGAGCTTCCAATTTTTTTTAACCCCTTCCTGGCTCAATTTATTCCGGGTTTGAAATCAAAAAATGTCAATTTTTGTAAATCTAACTTTCATGGATATAGTTGATACAGTTGTAGTACAACGCAGGGACAGGGTTGTCAAATAAGTACTACAATTTTATTTTTTAACACCACTAAATTTTTAAAGCATCAATATGCCTGAATAAAGCATCAATATGCCTGGTTCAAATATGCCTGACCTAGTTTTTGCACAAAGTGTTAAAAAATAAAATTATAGTTTTCATCTGGCAACCCTACCCCGCGTTGTACGAGAGTCTACAGTATATATTTTTTAAACATAATAACACATTCGCATATGACATTTCCTAAAAGGGGGGGGGAACTTATTAAAATACAAAAATAAATAAATAACAACTACCTTTAAAGTTGGTTTTCTTCATTTCACCTGCTCGAGCTCAGTTCAAAATAAGCTGGGAATGGGTTAATTTATTGGGCAATAGTGTTAGTACCCGCCTTTTTTCCCGTACCATTTTATAAGAAGAATTGTCTTACTATTTAACTGTAATTACATATTTGAGAAAATTATTGCACTAAGAAAGTGGTAAGAAAAGGGCAGGAATTACTACGGAATACAATAAAAAGTTGGCAGATCTGCTTTTGCTTATAATTAAAAAAAAAAATACTCATTGTCAATTATTTTTATAAAATAGTCGTCTCTATTTGGCAATGTGTATATACGATTCTTCAACCCACTGATTTCTTATAAAAATCAGCTGTTGAAAAAGTTGAAAAAATTTTCATCTGTTGAAAAAATTTCATCAAAAATAAGTTTTAAAATGCTCTTAGAAAATAGTGGTGAGAGTGTGCCCCCATTCAGGACTCGTACTGCCCGCCCTCATCATTTTCAGGGATGATAAATTGCTGCTATTTTTACTACCACTATTTTCGTACAAAAATCTTTATCGTATTTTTATAGTAATCTGTCGTGATTAAATAGAATAGAAATTATTGTATAAAAATAGCAGAGCTGCCAACCTAATCCGGCAAATTGTTAACGCCTATTGAAAAACGCCCCTTTTTCTACACCACTTAATTTTTAGAGTATTTGTTTTCTTCATTCATCGTAAATATATTTGAAGAGAATTGCTCTAAAAATTAAGTGGTGTAGAAAAAGGGGCGAAACTAACAATTTGCCGGATTTGGTTGGCAGCTCTGAAATAGTAATAGCAAAAAAGATGGAAAATTCTCATCCCTGAAATTTTTCTGAAAAAGAAAAAGTGTGGAGTACGACCTCATGCCCCATCCTTATTCAGTCTCTGACTCATATTTAATTCAATGATTAATGTAAATAAGGTTAACCAAAACAAAATTTGTGCTCAGCTGCGAGCTTAATTTGGTCAATATAATAATATGTCTCATAGTTAAATTTGACAAAAACTGTATACACACCACTTGAGAGGTTAGTAACATATCAAAACCGTTAACAATCTGACAGCTAGTGGCTTTTGGTAAGAAAAAATGAAATATAAGTATTAAATTTACGTAAAATAAATTGTCTAAGCAAAATTAATTCAGCAGAAAGAGACAGAGTGCTAGAGTATTTAGCTTTAGATGTAATGGAGAACGTTTATAAAGGCTAGTAACAGATAATTTTAAGAATGCTAGATTCATTATATCCAGCATAAAAAAAAGAATAAGCACATTAAATTGTTTTATTTCACTAAATTTAAAAGTTGTATACTTTATAGTTACCAACATTTTAATTTACTACGGAGCATTATTAGTCCCGTGTTTCTTTCGCACCACTTTATTTTCAGAATATTTTTGTCCAATATATAACAACGATAAAATAAGAAAAATTTACTCTTAAAGAAAACGTGGTAGTGGGTAAAGGCGGGGCTAAAAATGCTCAGGAATAAATTAAAATGTTGACAGCCCTGATAATTAACAGCTGTAAATATGTTAATGTTAAATATGTTAATTAACAGCTTAAATATGAAAAAAGAATTTTAAAAAATATTCTTTAGGGTGAATTTCTTACAAAAAACACCAGATAAAATTTTAAAGTTATTTAAATTTTGATGAATCCTAAGATTTAAGAACGGTAAATAACCATTGATTTGAGTTTTAAAACTAAATTTAATGGTGTTAAATTTATTGTCCATGCTATTTGGAACATTAAGCAGACAAGTTCGGCGTTTTGGCGAGATTCAACAAAACAAACGATTATTGTTTTGGTTTTATTGTTAGAAAGGAACAAATTTATTTTTATTCCATGTATTATTTTTCCAATTTTTTAAAATAAAATTTAGAAAATCGATCGTAGCTAAAATGCTAAATACTTCCTTCAGTGATTTACTTGAAATACATTACACACACTCTTATTTTAATTAAAGAAAACTAATCATCAAAATGGAATAAAAATTGTATAGAAAAATTAAAACCATAAAGAAAGAAATACATCAAATTTTTGAACTTTTTTATTTGTTTCACACTGCAAATTTTAAATTCATACGGAATATTTACAAATTTATATGTATTATTATTATTATTACATTAGTGGAAGAAACTGCTTATACGGTCTGAAACTGAAACTGTTGTATTATATAGCTTGAACAAATATTTATATATTTTTATTCAAATACTACAGCAATTACACATGTTCTACTAATTTTGGTGATCAACAAAAAGCGAAAATCTTGCAGTTGGCATAAATTATAAATCACTTTTCACACTTTAATACTTATAATACACTTTACCCATTATATTGTTTAATCTCAAGAGTAATTAACCTCAGTGATGACGCATCAAACTGTATATTGTTTTTAATTAAGAAGGAAGAAACTTCACAAAAGCTAGCTTTATATCTTTTTTTTTTTTTTTTTTTTTTTTTTTTTTTCAAAAAAGGGAGCATAAGATAGATTATTATTTTTATAGTCTTGTATATTGTTTAAAATTTCCATACGTCCCACATACTATACTAAGGGGGGGGGGGGTGGAAGAAAGGACGAAAACACGTTTAGAACACTGAAAATTTACATTGCGCAATTTTTACTTATATTTCATAATGCATCTGAAAACGATTGTAAAAGCTCTGTAAATCAATTAACAGATAATACAACTTTTAAAATATGCTTTAAAGAAAGAACTCCCATAAACCCTAATGTGTCTAAATTATTTTCTGAGTTCTTGTACATAAACAAAAAGTATTATTTATATTATTCTCAATAAAGACAGAATCATAGTAAACTTCAATAACATATCAGAAATGTTATAAAATAATTTACTGAATAAATGAACGGATATACAGATAGGCAAACGAACCAAACTCACAAACGCTTTTTGGTTTTGTTAGAATGTTGAAAAGCATAAATGAACTGAAAATGCAATTTGAGAAATTTTCCCGTATATCCCCCCATGTAACTTAATTTTTTCTATCGCAAAATGAATCTTATACTAATCATGCCCCATTTTATACAAAAATTGCCTTCGTGCATTTGAATAATATGAATTATGTAAGTTATATACGCAGGTGTGTTTGTGTTCCGAGTTTTTTTTTCCCCCACCAGTAATTATGAATTGTAACTTTGTTTATATTTAATTGTTCACTTTTATTAAAAAACTACCAATAATATTACTATTAAAAAAGTTTAATTTTAAAATCACTATTATTTCCGGGGATACAAACAGCCCTGCATACTTGCCAACCATCTCATTAATTACCGTACAATTGTTAACGCCCCCTGAAAAAACGCCCCTCTTCTCACACCACTATATTTTAGAGTCATTCTCTCCAAATGTTGTTACGATTAAATAAGACTAAAATTACTCTAAAAAATTATTGGTGTGAAAAAAAAAGTCGGGTACTAAAAATTGTACGGTTCATAATGGGATGTTTGGCAAGTATGCCCCTTTATACGTTTTTTATGTTTTTTTTTTTTTTTTTTTTTTTTTTTTTTTTGTATAAAAATATATTAAATATTGTTTTACAGAAATATCTCTAATATATAATATGTCAGAGTTCTTTTTAGGCACCCCTCACCCAAAGAATTATACAATTTCAAGTTACGAGCAAGGCATAGTAAAATTGAGAAATATATATATAGGTTTCAGAGCATGTTAAAAACATTTATAAAATTAAAGCACGATGAAAAGGCAGATCGAGAGATAGACAAGCCAATACCATGTCTGCTTGTCAACTTTGGTGGAAAATAAAACTAATAATGGCTTGTGTATTCATAAATAAACACACACACATATCAGGGATCGTACTGCGTAGAATTTAGTACCTTTATTTTTTCATAGTAATTTTCACTTTAGTTAATTGCTGTATATGTATACAAAAAATTTCTGTAGAAAAAAAGTGGGCATAAAACTGCGACCAATCTATACACATATTTCATATATTTTATGATTCATCTGTATGGGTCGTTAAATTTTAATTATTAACTTTAACATTTAGTTAACTTTAATATTACATATACATATATTTTGCCGATTTGAAACTTAAAGCAGCAAATTTTAATTTTAAAACAATTACCTGAAATTAGGTATTATTCAACGATTAACGTTCTATCCTTTTTAACACCTTCCAAGAGAGTTGAACAATATTTATGATTTCGGTTCGTCTGTCTGTCTGTTCTCTTCTTTTCTTGAATGTTTTTAGAATAACTTTAATCTGATATATTATTATTCAGCTCATTATATCATGCAGGGGTCGTACTCTCCGCTCTTTTTTCAGGACATTCTCAAAAATAAGAAATTTCTGTTTTTATTGCAACCACTAATTTCATTCAGAATTACTCTTGGTACGTTTATAGTATTGTGCCATGATTAACAGCATACAGAATAGTCTATAAAAATAGTCGTAGCAAAATATTTGAAATTTTCTCATCCCTGAGAGTATCCTGAAAAAAGGGCGGAGAGTACAACATCATGTTCTTTATTCAAAATAGTATAAAAACACGGCTAGTTTTTATACAAGGATTTACGAAATAAATTAGGATATATTGCGTTCTATGAAGATTATTTCGTTAAAACATATTATAATATCCTGAATCTGCGCAAAAAGTAAACTGACCAAACATGTATTATTTATCTTTAACGTAATCAAACATCAAACCGTCTCAATTATATGTATTAAAAACAAAAACCATTTTATTTACGAGACAAAACTTAAGTTAAAATACATTTAAAAAAATTATAAAATTAAAATTCTAGATATTAATTATTTAAAATTTTAGATTTTAATTATGTTTATATGTATATTTTGTTTTTAAATGTATTTTAACTTAAGTTTTGTCTCGTAAATAAAATAGTTTTTGTTTTTAATATATTATTTATCTTCATTATTTGTTTACTTAGCCACATAAGTCTAATTAGGGTATGAATGGAAATTATCGAAGTGCATTTTCAGTAGAGTTATGCGTTTTAAAAAATTTCAAATAAAGTTAAAAGGAATCAATAATTTTTTTTTTCGTCTATCCGCGTGTCTGTAGAATGGTGTAACTGTCTGCCTGCGGTCTCATTTCCATTAATAGTTTTAGAATTCTTTGAAATTAATATATGTCATTCAGGTGCTTTAGTTTTACTATAGAATGTTCCTTATTAACAATTCTGTATGTGGTACAACTAATTTAGATAAAAGAATAAAAAGGGAATCGAATAAATATTGGTCTAAAAAGAGATATTTTGGATAATTAAATTTTAGCATATTTACGATGCAGCAAACATATCAAAATTAACATGCATGTTTGGGATTAAATAAATGAGACTAGGTTGATTAACTGTAACAATTCATTTAAAGGGCCCCCAAAAATATTCGAATTGATTGGAAAATTGTCGATGCGCATTTTTATAGTCTTATTCATTTTCATACTTGCCAACATCCTAATTAATATTCCGTAGTGTTGTTAGTCCCGCCCTTTTTTTCAAACCAGTAAATTTTTAAAGTAATATTCTCCAAATGCAGTGACGATTAAATAAGAAGATAAATACTCTAAAAAGATACTGGTGGGAAAAAAGAAGGCGGGGCTAACAATACTACGGAATATTAATTAGGATGTTGACAAGTCATAACTGCGAAGTTTTTTAATTTATTCCGGAATGTTATTAGCCCCGCCCTTTTTTCACACCGTAACTTTTGTGGAAATATTTTCCTCAAGATATAATTACGGTTAAACATTAAGAAAATTACCCTAAAAATATTATGATGTGAAAAAGAGGCGGGACTAACAGCATTCCGGAATAAATTAAAAAACTTGACAGCTGAGGCAAGTATGCGGTATTATGCAATCATAAAAAGTGTACGATTAGCTGTTTATAAGGTTCATATTTAGATTTTTCAAATAAAACTAAAAGCAAGAGGATTGAAATTTTACAAATTGTTTTGAAAATCTATTTCTTTCAAGTGCAAAACAAACATTTTTGCACAAAGAAATAAATTAACTTAATAACTGCGAGTGAAGATGTATACATTAACTTAAAATGGGGAAACCTAGTATCTAGTTTTATCCATCACTGAAGTTACATAATTTTAAGCAATTCTTCAAAAGATCTTAATTTATATTCTAATAATTTCTATACTTTTTCTTAAGAATGAAGTAAAAAAAAATTATAAAGAAATGTTATATATGTAGTTTATAAAGTTTAAATAAAACACTTGAGTATTTAATTAGTAATAACTAAACGAAAATACTTTTTTGCACTGAGTATTACATAGTTGCCAAACTTTTTTATTTTTTAATCCGATTTATCACCGGTATTTTTTTATAGGAAAGTGTCTCATATATTTTTGGCGATTAAATAAGATTAAACCTATTATACAAATTTTCCAGCATTAAATCTCTCTAAACAATCAGGAAGGCTGGCACCTATGGTATTATATTGCATATTTGTTTATATTTTTTGTTACTAAAAAATGAAAATTTTATAAAAATAAAAGTTCAGATTTATAAAAATAAGAGTTGATGATTTAAACATTATTAGTGACTACGTGTTTTATATTATTTACTGCCCTACTTCTACTTAAAACTTTTCTTTAATAATATACTTCAAGTTTTCAAAATTAACGATTTTCTATTTAAAAGAAAAGGAGGGAAATAACAAGGAGAAAATCTCCAAGAAGCGAAATACAAGACTAGATTAAAAACTATTTCTATACACGTAACACAGGCAGGTCTCTGCGGTTGCTGATGTGCAAATAATAATAGATTTATTGAAATTGAGCTTCCATTTTTAACAACTAGAATTTACATTCAAAAATTAATCTTCATTTTAAGTAGTTCAATATAATCAAAGATTTACATAGTATATGTACATATGTTTGCCGATTGATTATATATAGTATATGTATATATTTTTGCCAATTTTTATGAACAAAATAAGGAAGTGAAATTTGAAAATAATCATGAATAGCGTAAAATTTTTAAAATAATTTAAATAAAAAATTTTGATGTGTAACAACATAGTTTCCATTACCCACTCACTACTACACATATTCTACTACATATACTCTTTTCGGATATAGTGTAGTCAGAATATATAGAAATTTGATTCAATAGATTGAACATCTAACAATTTTACTGTAAGAACAAACTAATACATGTGTCATAAAAAACGTATAAAAGAGAATTTACATAGCGAGTTAAAAAAAAAAAAAAAAAAAATCGACGAAGCCGTTTTTGAAACACCTACCCTACCTACCAATAAGTATTTGGACACTTTCATATTTAGACATTTTGTCAAATATCTAGAAAAGTTCTTCTGGAATCATCTTGAAACTTTGGTAGCGTAATGAACAAATTTTACCTCACACATTTCTGTAAAAGTGGTGTCCTGAAAAGGAAAGGGGACCAGTAAAAAATTAAAGAAAAATCAAACTGTTTCGAATCACCCTGCAAAAAGTAATGCTTGGAATGCATTTTGGCTGTAGCATATGACTAACAAGGAACATCACCCAAGTGTCCGGCTGCGATTTTAATTTCTGATAGAGGGCATGTACTAAATATTTTTGATCAAAGAAATTTTTGCTATCGTCGATGTTTTCTACATTTATTGAGTTTTTAAAATGTTAAAAACCATATCAGCCACATATCAAGAGTAAGCTCCGTCTTTGGGAGTGACTTAAAGATACTAAATTATTTAGCAAAATGATTTTGCTCTTTAATGTTTAAGTTACAAATGAAAATTTTTAGTGCAGAAAATTATTTCAAGTAAATTATTCATTTGAGTATTCACTTGCTGTATAAATACAACTTTTTCGCATATTTTTGAGTAAAATTTGATAGCATATGAAATATGAAAGAAACGCCTCAAGAAAATAAACGCCTCTGTCTCATTGAAATCCGAGCCGGTCACTTGAGTGATTTTCCTTGTAAGAAGAATTTTTTTCATTATCTGTATAAATTTTTAAGAGGCTACCACATATATTCATGGAGATATAATGTTTTTTTTTTTTTTTTTTTTTTTTTTTTTTTAAACACTGAAAAAAAATCAATGTTTTTAATTATAACAAGTGGGGTATTAGACCCAGAGCATTTCCTGAAAATTTGGCAAACTTCCTTAGACACAGCATACTGCAATCAGAAAGCAAAAATACTAATAATCTTACGAAATATGAGCATTTTTACTAAATAATTTTTATCTACGCATGCACTAGCTTTTAAAAAATTTCATTGGCATAATTTAATAGCCACATGTTTTGAGAAACTTATATGAAAACGCCAAACAAATATCGTGTAAATTTAAAGAGTTACGAGAGATAGAATGAACCGAATTTCAGTTCTCTCAAAATAAAAGCTAAACTATAAGGGTTTTTACTCACATTTTAATTTTAATTCAATCAATTCCCAACGGCAATACAGTGTAAACTGATTGTAAATAAATATTGATAAACCTCCTTATCATCTTCCCCCCCCCCCTTTTCTTTTTTTTAGAAGAACTGAAATTTTGTTTACATTTATAAATATTGCCCAAAATCTCCGGTTCTTAGAGGGTTAAGAATATATTTGTGGGTATTAGTTCTTATGCAATTGTGAATGCTTATGATGTTCCCTATCTCCTTTTAAAGTTTGTCGCTGTAATTTTGGGACTTCCTGTGTGATTCTTGGTAGCTTTGGGATTGATCATAGTAATTGCTTAAACTAATAATAATCTTATAATTAAATATTTGAAACGTTTTAATATTTATTATATATATGTATATATAAAGTAAATCCATAAGGCAATTAATAAATATTATTGAAATGCTAAAAGTTTTATGATGTAAAAACAATGCAAGAAAAAGAAATTTAAATCAACATGAAGATAATATTTTTAGAATTAGCAATAATACATGAAAGTTTCGCAAAATTCAGCATCTCAAATCAAGTAGTAGTAAATTTAATTATGTAATTAGAAATTGCCAAACAAGGGCACACTCTAAATAACAGAATATGCAGAAATTTGCATATAGAAAGATAAATAAAACCATTCCAAAAGATTCGGCGCAAACGCTGCGTCATATTTAAGAATGAAAATATATTGAAAACCTTTTCAAACATTGCAGTAGATGAAACAAAGTATCACATGAAGAACTAGAAAAAAAATAATAATACATATATGTGTATATATATATATATATATATAGTAATACAATAATATCAGTGCAAAAATTTTTGAAATTTAAAGATGATTTAACTTCAGAATTAAAACAATTATTCGGATCATAAGCGAAGACTACCCAAATCAAATCAAAAAAGAATTAAAGAAAAATCGAAATGAATATTGGAAATTGGAGTGAGAAAAAAGCTTAATTTGCATTCTAACGTTTTAACGTTAACCTATAACATTACCCTATATAACGTTAACCTATATATATATAAGTTCTGAGACTTTCAAAGTTCATTGCATTTAAAAAGGAATCAATTAAGCGAGCCTCATCAAACAAAAATGCATAGAAATAACATTTTATTCTGCTGATGATAGTTGAGAATGCTGATACATGAGAGTGCTGAATTATTATGAATAGAAGCATAGCAAACTCCATAAAGTACGAAAACGCGCAACCATTGTTTTGAATCGGAAAAAAAAAATAGTCACGATTCATCATCAGATGAAAAAAAGTAGGAACATTCAAGGCCTTATTATGACTCTCAACACTAATTTGAACAACTACTTTTGGTTTATAATAAACAAAAATTGTTCATTAAAATAAGGAGAGATTTAATTTTTATAAAATAGTAGTCATGAGTCGCCGAAGCTCGAATTAAATTCTTGGACAACACAAATTTTTTATTAAAATAATTGTCAAATGAAAACATGAAATTTCTATCATAAATAACTTTAAGATTAATGTTTAAAAAAAGAACAATGGTTACCCTCTCAAGAAAAAAAAATGATGGTGCCTTGTGTGTTCCTACTAACATACCGTAACTTTCTGTGTATAATCTGCAGGTCAAGTAAGTCTGCACCAGAAATTTTAATTAGCAAACGAGGTTCGATTTGTACGAGCTGTTTCTTCAAAATAATATAGATTTTTGTGTTAAATAAAATTTCTGGTGGAGGAATGACATATTTTATCTGCGGATTATCTGCAGAAAATTACGGTACTACTTTGGTGATCATTATATTTTCCCAATAAAAGTAGGTGCTTATAATTATTTTGACCTGTTGATTTTACATTTTATGGTGCTTGCTTACGCAATTTTCACTCATGATTACTTATGAGTAATTTATTATTATTGGATATTTAACTTTTTTGAGTTATCTTTTCTTAAATTGTTTAAAATATTATCTTTTGTGTGTACCCATTTTCCATAAAAAAAAAAAAAAAAAAAAAAAAAAAAAAAAAAAATTAGCAATAAATATTTCTTTGGAATTTATTTCCTCAATAAGTAATCCATCTGATTTTACGACCTGGTTTCCATACACTGAAAACATAGAACACATGTATTGGCTTGGGGGAAGCTCTGTAGTGTCGAATAATAATCGGCATCGTAAATTTATCTTGGACAACATTTATATAACTTTAAAGAGGCTATTTACAAATACCTTTTTAAAAGTTATATAAATATTTTCCATGGTAAATTTCCTGTTTCAGTTATTTAATTCAATACGACAGAACTTTCCCGTTAATCTAATAACTGCATTTAAAGTATGTGTATTTTATTCCTTTTTTTTTTATGCAAAAACTTTTCTGCAAGTAAACCAAACGCAAGGTAATCTACATATGCAAATTATTAATTGGTAGAAAATGGCATTGTAGTTTTTCACATGACAGGAAGAGAAATAAAACTTTCTTCGCGAGTACAGTTCTATGTAAAAGTAAAATTGAATTCAGTTGTTCTGTTAATCACGCATTAGCTTTCAATGTCATTTAGTATTTGAAAAATGTCGTTAACTGAAATAAAATACGATATAAAGAATTCATACTGATTTTTTCTGAAATAATTATTTCCAAAGAAGAAGAATAAATCCAAATAAGTAAGGCTTTGTCTTATTTTAAGCTTTAAAAAAATCAGCAGGAATGTAAACCAGAGTTGAGAACATTTTAAATTATTTAAGAGAATTTTTAGCTTGGCCAAGGGCTGCCACAGGCGATTTTTTTTTTTTTTTTTTTTTTTTTTTTTCGTACTACTATTTCCATAACATAAAATTTATAATAAATTTATGCAGACAAATTACAGATTTACCCGCGTAAATATTTTATAAATTTAATTTTTTAGAAATAGTGGTACAAAAAGAATAATAATAAAAAAAAGTCGCCTGTAGCAGCTCTGTTTTGGCCATCATTTCCCATTACTTTACTTACAGAATAATTTCATCCAATATATAACTACTACAAAAAATAAATTTAAAAAAAAAAAAAAAAAAAAAAAAAAAAAAAAAAAAAAAAATTACTCTCAAAAAAAAAAAAAAAAAAAAAAAAAAGTGGTATTAAAAAAAGACGGGGCTGAAAATGCTCCCGAATAAATTAAAATGTTGGCAACTCTGGTGTTAACATTACAATGAGTTCAATATAAGGTAAAGCTAGGACAGATCGCGCGGTAGGAGAGATTGCGCACATAGGGGATCGGAAGGAAAGAGTAGAGTGGGCGAGTTGAAATTTTAGGTTGTTGTACAACATCAATAGTGAAGTGTCGACTTGAATTTACATACTGATTGCTTTAAGAGTTTAATATAAAACGTGGTTATTTTGTCTCCTTCTCAAAAATAAATGCTTGAATTTCCACAACCCTTTCTAAGAATTTCAATACAATGTCAGTAATACAAAATATTTTCAAATTAAACAATTTCTCATAATCTACTGACCTAGACTAACGGTACAAGCACCACGATTTCTTCTAAAGATTAGTAATTATTTAATAAAACTCTGCGCAATCTCTCCTACCAAAATGGGAGAGTTTGCGCTTTTGCTGTTTAGGAGAGATTGCGCTTTTAAAATTCTATACTAACAAAGATTTTGCAGCTTATTGGTGATAACAAGACAATGATAATGAGTTTGTTCAATGACTGGGACTGTACCAAAACCTTACATCGACAAGTGATTGGTCTAATTCAAAACATTCCAGACGGCGCACCGCCTTTATGGGGACTATCCACAGAATCTGAAATTGAACATTATTCAAGAGTGGCACAATCGACAAAAGCCACACATCTAATGGGATTTATCTCTAGAATGCTGTTAGCCTATGAGAAATTTATCGCAAATGATTTAAATGTTATTGTACAGTCACCCAAAAAAAAAACGCCACCCCCCCACCTAATTTTGCCGTAAATTATCGTAGAAACATGCGACTGGTACCAATCAGTTTGTAATAACGTCTAGTTTATAATGTTATAGTTAGATTTTACTTAGGGGGTCGTCTACATATTAAAACTGACATCAACTTCATTTTTTTCAATGGTAACCCCCATTTTTTATAATTTATTTGAATTCTTTGGATCAAATCATCACGGAAAATGGTATAGTTTATATATTTCGCTCAATTTTTCATAGAGTTATAAGCTGTCAAAGTTTGGGGATGCTAGTGTTAAATAAATGTGACAAACATTAAATCATATCTTCCGAAATAATTATGATATTTAAATTCTGTTTTTTTTATTCGTTAGAATGAAGTGACCCAAACATATTCCATGCAAATTTTTGCTAAAAAAACATTTTTTGAATTATGAAAATTATTAATAAATTCATATTTGAAAAAATTATGAATTATGACCTATGTTAATTTTTGCACGAATAGAACGGGCATCATCAAAAACATGGGTTTCCAAATTTACAGCTCGTTCCTAACATTATTTTTTGAGTTACAGTGATATTTCACTTTTTATTCCTGTTAGGGGGCCGTCACTTGTTATAATCTGTATCCTCTATAAGTAAATGTTTGTATATAATTTGACGGAAAACTATTTTAATTTACCTTTATGTTATTTTTATTGTTTCCTAAACAATATTTCGATGTTTATTATACAAATTGGCATATTTTTGTAAAGTTATCACAATGTAGGCGAGGGATTGTGAAAGAATTTCAAAAGAATAGAAGCCCCGCCTCTGATTCGCTGAAACACTATTTAAAAAAAAAAGACAAATTTGCATATTCCTATTTGACTCTGTATGTGACGCTGGTATGCATAAATCACAATGGTATTTACTACATCGATTATTGAAGACAAAACTTAAATGATTTAATTACAAATATGCAAAATTATTTTGCTTTATATTATAAAGTTTTAGAAAATTTGTGAAAAGGCGTGGCTTACGGTACAAGAGAAGTATATATCCGATCCTAATATGTTAAGTCTTTCTTCATAAGTATTAAATATCTTTTTCTAGTTTTTCGCTGCTAAAATTCTATTTTAACCCTGTTACACTTTTTTTCGCGTTTCAATATTCAAGAGTGCGTACACCTCTAGTTACATATCATGTTTCAGAAAACACGGTACAGCGAAACTGATTGCATGAAACAGCAATTACGCATTCGACAATCGTTTTATTATTATTATTATGAATATTTAATGATTTTAAAAAGATTTTTTATCATAAATTTTCTGTTTAAATTTTGTTGTGACATATTTGCATTTGGTTACTGTACCGTTTGTAAGCTTTGTGTTATTTAAAATTTATCCCATAATGTAACATAATAAAATATCAAATTTCTATTAAAAGTTTTTTAATACAGAATCAAATAGTGAAAAATTGCTTTATTATTATTATTTTTTTTTTTTTAAGTTTATAAGATATATTATTGGAACATAGCTCAATAGTATTTATTTTCAATTTCCTAATCACGAAATCAAAGTCACAGTTATTATGGAATAAAAATTTAAAATAAAGGAATTGTCTGATTACTTTCAAATATATACATATTGATCTTACAGAATTCTGAAATTTCATTTAAAAGACTTTAAACGTCTAAATTTAAAAATTCAAAATAAAATAAATTAATCTAAATGCTTTTAAAGTTGAAACGGGAAGATTTCAAAATATATGAAAATTGGCATTTGTGTTTTGAACATTTTGGTGCGGCAGATATTAAAAACAAAATTTTTATGATGAGCTGAACCTGAGCTTAAGAGAGGGCGGAACCAGCTATTTAGCACGAGTGATATCACCTGACTAAAACCAGAATAAACAACATTTTAATTTATTCCGGCGTATTTTTAGCCCACTGTTATTCTTTTTTTTTTTTCAAATTTCAAAACTAGCTACAGTACGCTTACGTCCTATTTACATTAAGCCTTGATATGGAAGCTATGTTGCTGTTTTTCGATGCTGCGAAATTTACAAAATATATTTATGTTAATATACTATACAGATAGAAGAATAATTATATAATATCAACAAATCTTCTTTAATCAATATGTTTATATACATTACTGTATAGAAATGTTTATATATGAATATTGTATTTATTTTTAATGAGAGATATAAACACAAAATACTAAAAAAAAAAAAAAAAAAAAGAAGAAAATGTGTTATAATTTTTTATAAATCAAGCAAAATATATATGCATACTTGCCAACCTAACCCGTAACATTGTTAGTTCCCGCCCCTGTGTGTAGACAATTTAATTTTTAGAGTAATTAACTTTAAATACATTTACGATTAACTCATTGAGCGCCACGCGCAATCTTATGGAAATCTCATTCAGGCCACACGTGCTGCTTAAAAGCGTGTTATGTTTATCGAGTTTCAATAAACCCCATTAGGCCTTAACAATATAATCCTATAAAAATCCTATTAAAAAAAAAAGAAAAACACATGAAGTTAATTTTAAATAAATTGTCAGTAATTACTTAAAACTATGTAAGTTCTGTAGTTTTATATCATATTTTACACTGCCGGCTGACTTAACCTAAATGGAAAAATCAGTGTCAGCCACCGATGGCTGACACGGCTCTAAAAAGACTGATGTAAAAAAAATGTACGGATAGGGGCGGGACCAGTAATCTTCCGGGATAGGTTGACAAGAATGTATATACATAGAGCAATGCCAGAAAATGTTCTTTATTTTTCATGAACCAGATGAATGGTACTTTTTTTCTGAATAGTCTATGTATTAAATATAATGCTGCTTCAAATACCTTTTAAATGAAAAGTTTTATTACATAAAGTAATTTTCTGGCACTCTACAGCTCCCAAATGACACACAATACGAAACCCCGCCTTTTTCCAGTGTTTAAAGGGTATTAACGTTTAATATGCTTTATATTCGTTTTGATCTTTCCTTCTCCTCCTTATCTTCTTCTTTTTTCCTTAAAAAAAAAAAGAGTTATGTAACATTTTGACCTTTTCAAGTAAAGATTTAGATTAAGGGTAGTCAGCCTTTCTACACCCACCGTCCACTTCGGTATCTGTGTTAAAGTGTAGAATTTTAGAACATCCCATTAAGTAGTAGGATTTATTATTTTGCATATTAATTTGTTACACATTATAAAATATAAAAGCAAAAGAATATTGTGGAGATTTATGTAAAAGTTTTTAATAATGTCATGAAAAAAAAAATAATAATAATTAATTAAAAAAATAAATAAATAAAAATAAAAAAATCTGTTTTAATATTTAAAAAAAGTCAATTAAAGAAAATGAAAGTACTGCAGTATCAGAGCAAACTCCCATTGTCACTGTGAAACGGCCGTGGGAACCAGGTTGAGTGCCGCCGTTTCAGACAATTATACGGCAGCTTGAGTTAAAATAATTTTGAATTTTCAAACAAATTTAAAACCATTCATCTTTTTTTCTTTTGATAGATATTTTAATATCTATTCAAGCTATTTAATTTTCTTCGTATGAAGTGAACTATCTGATGTTTAATCAATAGAAACCAATAAAAATCTTTTAATTCATAAACAAACTCAGAAAGTTCTGTGAATTAGTCATTTTTTTTATTTTATAATTAACATTTCTGAAATTTTTTTCTGGTGTGAAACTTAATAAATAATGCATACTGGGTGGTAGATCGTGATTTTAATTTTCTAAATGTATATACGGACCCCTAATACATTTTCACGTGTAACTCTATTTAAAATTAATTTAAGGTATATAAATAGGTATGTTTTTCGAACTGCCTTGATCTCAGAAATCTGAATATGAAGTCAAAAATAGGGGTTGCCATTGAAGAAAATGAAGTTAATGCCAGTTTTAATATGTAGACGACCCCTTAGGCAAAATTTAACTGTACCGTTATAAACTAGACGTTATTACAAATCGATCGGTACCAGTCAAATGTTTGTACGATAATTTACGGCAAAATTAGGTAGGGGGGTGGCGTTTTTTTTTTGGGTGACTGTACATCTATTTAGTTTTTTAACACTTTCAATTATGATGCCCAAATTTTTAATTTTCAGTGCAGCTGTCGGCTGCTTAAATAGAAGAAATAAAACTAAATGCAAGCAAAAAATATCAGTCTACTCAATCTTCATTTTAAGTCAGGGGTCGTGCTCTCCGCCCCTTTTTCAGGACACTCTCAGAAGTAAGAAATTTTCAAATATATTACTACCACTATATTTACTATAATCTCTGCCCTGTATAATTGTGGCACATTATTATAAATACATCCAGAATAATTCTACATTAAATAAATGGTGGCTAAAAAGGTGAAAATTTCTTATATATGACAGTGTCCTGAAAAAAGGGTGGAGAGTACGATCCCTGTTTTAAGAAATGTAATCCTTTAAATTTCAATAAAATAAAATAAACGTAAAGGATTTTTTGACGGAAGATTTGAGGAAAAAAACCTTAATAAGTAGTAAGTGGTGGGCGGTACTAACCACATATCATTGCAAGTACGGTGTGCTAACTTTTTTTTTTTTGCTCAGAAATGCCTGCTCGAGACGGATACACCGTCTCGAACAGGTTAATTTGTTGCAGGTGGTTGCACAATAAATTCACATGTACAGTCGGGGGAAAAAAAAACGCAGCACTCGACGTAATTTCGTTGCTAATAGATGTAGAAAAATGTAATAGGTATCATTCGACTGGAAATTGTGAGTAGTTTCAGAAAATGAACGGAAATTTTGAATTGGGGGTCGTCTACATATTAAAACGCGCACCAACTTTGATTTTTTCAATGGTAATGCCCCATTTTTATTTTATATTTGAATTCCTGGGATCGCGACAACGCGATAAAGTATATTGGTTGTATATTTTACTTATTTTTTCACAGAGTTATAAGCGTTCAAAGTTTGAAGGTGCTAATGTTAAATTCATATTTCAAACTTTTATTAATATCTTCACAAAAAATAACTTGATCGATATAATATTTTTTTTTACGAGATACAGTGAAGAAACCCAAACATAATCCATCATTTCTTTTGATTCTGAAAAATATTTTTAATTTTGAAAAATATTAATAAATTCATATTCATAAAAATTATGAATTATGACCTATATTAATTTTTACATAAAATGAATCCTAATGCTGAAAAATATGGGTGTGCAAATTTGCAGCTCATTCCAGTTATTAGTTTTCGAGATATAAATAAATCTTTCTTTTGGAGTGGTTTAGGGGACCGTCTCTTATGAAGTTTTACTTGCGATAACGAATCAAATCTTAAAAATAACAAAGAGAATTAAACAAAATATGTTTATTTTTTATTTACGGGTCAAATTATATAACAACAACGTCAAACGCAAAGAAATGAAATTAAAATGATGATTTTTAGACATTAGCATCAAGAATACCTGTTTTCTAAGGAAGACAAGCCCCGCCTTCATCGTTCTTTTAAAACAAAACAATACAGAAAATAAAAGTAAATATGACGTTGAGTATTGTGTTAAACCCCTTATTTTAAGTTGACAAAAATATGCAGAAGTGGTATTTACTTCATCGATTATTGGTGATAAATTTTGTATCTTTTAAACGAACACTGGAAGACAAAAAGTAACGAAATAGGCGGGGTTTACTTTTTTAAATAGAAAAATAGGTTAAATGTAAAAATTGTCTTTAAAAAAAAAAAAAAAACGAATGGAATTGGAATGCAAGACAGACTTGTTAAATTGTTTCCTAACTACTTTCATAGTTAAAAGCTTAATAATTTCTTCATATATTGCTTTATTTTTATTTATTTATTTATTTTGTAGGGTGGGGTGGGGGGGGGATTATTATTTTAAGGATACTTTAGTCTTTAAAATTTTATTAATATATTTTAACTTTATATATTTTTAAAAATATACTTTTACTTTTATAAATTTATTTTAGCACTTTTTGCGACCGCAGGACTTTGTCTTTTTCACACTAAGATACGCCTACGACGTTATTCTCTCAAAACAGAATATTTCAGAACAAATTTTCTGTATTCACAATTATATTACAAATGAATATACATTATAATCATATTCTTTCTAATCAATATTTCTATCCATAGTATATTTTATTGCAAAAATATGAACACTGGGTACACACTTAAGAAATAAGTAACACACAAATTACGAAAGAAACGCCCACTGAGAGAGTTGCAGATTTTCAAATGACGTGAATCTACGCCAGCAGTCGCGAAAGGGTTAATTAAGAAATTATATTTTCATAGAAATTATAAAACGAATCGTACAGTTCCAAAGAGTTCAACTGACCCAAAACTGGTAAGTGTGATTAAAATTGTTTAATATTTACTTCATGAAACCTTACAATAATTTGTTAGAAAAGATTTAGTTTATGCGTTGTTCTATATATATATATATATATATACATATATATATATATATATATATATATATATATTATTTGATTTCGTATATTATGTAACACCTACAAAAAAAAAAAAAAAAAAAAAAAAAGCTTTATTGGTGATCAGTACAGCCATAATAGACACTTTTATTTGAAAAAGTGTAGACACTTTTATTTGAAAAAGTGTCTATTATGCACAATCAATATTGCAATTTTTTCAAAGAGTACAATCTGGACAAATCGCCAGTGTAATGTATTAAGTAGACCTAAAATTATCTAAAAAAGGACTGAAGCATATAGAAATCTAAGAAACTGAACTGAAGATTAAAGAACAGGGAAGAGTTAAACTTTATTTATTAATTTTTATAATTATTTTTTTCCTGAAACATTTCCGGTGTAAAACATTAAAATTTTGTCTATTTCTTAAAGGATCTTAATTTTATTTTTCTACATTTACAGATAACCCCCTAACACATTTTATATTATAACTCTATAAGTACTCAAGATAAAGTATACAAACAGTATACGTTTCCGCACTGCCAGACTCTCAGAAATTCGAATATGAAGTCAAAATTGGGTATTGCCATTGAAAGTTGGCGCTAATTTCAATATGTAGATGACCCCTAATTCAAAATTCGACAGCATTTTCAAAAAGTGTATTTAATTTCCTGTTGAATTGTGTCTATTAAATTTTCTTGCGTCAATTAATAATGAAATTACAGCGAGTGCTGCGATTTTTTTTTCCCCGACTGTACAATAATAAGTACAATGATTGTGGACAACGAGAGATTCGGTCAGCAAACAAAAAAAAAAACATCCTAGATGTAAAGGTATTGTACTAATTTTAAGTTAAACGTGTTAACTAGTAACTTAATATCATTTTCTGGTCTTGTTCTTTATCTAGTTTTTTTATTTTTTCTGTTTCTTTGATATTTTTTTCTTTAAATAAATTTTTGTGGCTCTTTTTAAATGTCTTCTATTTTTCTGATTTTTTTAATTATTGAATTGAAATATCCACTCCCATTGCGAAAATATTTGTTTACAAATACCTTACAACAATGTCTTTTAAGTGAATTATTATTATTGATAATGTAATTATAATTATAATTGAGCGCAATCTCTCCTTTCCTCGTGCGCAATCACTCCTACCCTAAAAGGAGAGAACGCGCAAAATAGCTCTCTTGGTTTTATTACAACAGTTGTTTTAAATTACAACAGAGCAACAAAAATAAATTGGTATACAGAATTTTTATTTTAAGAAAACCGAGTATTTAAAAAAAATGAATTTATAAAATAGATTATTTAATAATCAAAATAAATCTAATGATATCATATCTCTTAGTTATAAGAAAGATTACTTATATTATAATCGATATCAAACCAACAGCTGCCAACTTGTACTTTTTTTTTTTTTCAACCAGAAATTTTTTATAGAAATTTGTATTTAGCAGTTTTCTTTGATTAAACATGATGAAATTTCTTACAAAAAAATAGAGGTGTTAAAAATCGTACAATTTCTCACCTATGCAGATTGATTCAATTAAGTTTTCTAGGCTTTATAATAATTCAATAAAGTATACTATTCAGATTGATAAGACGAAACTGAATACTTTAAATACGTTACAGATTAAAATAAATAATTTATGCAATGCTACAAATGTATTATTCAGTTTACCGAAAATTCAATATATTAATTAGTTAAATTTAGTATAATTAAGAATAACAACAAAAAAAAGTTTCAGAATTCATGCAAATTTCAAAGTGTTTTATTTGTTTATTTACTTATTTATATGTGAAATTTAATTATTCAATTAAAAAATGAATTACTTTGTTAAAGTTTAAAAATATGGTATTAAAGTAATGTAAATAAATGGATGAGAAATTTTCACATGCAAAATGTAGTAAAATTTTTGCTAGTAACTACCTAGGATTACAGAAAGAGATTATGACCCCCCCCCCCCCCAAAAAAAAAGGCCGCGTTTTGTACATATAAATTGTTTAAAATACTTTTCACAGAAGCTTTCATTTTTAAAATCTCTACACATATTAAGAATCTCATTTTTCATTTCATCATTAATTATTACCTATAATGAAACTTTATTGTTTATTTCTATAAATTCATAAAGCTACAAGAAAAAGGATTTGATGGGAAGGGATATAGATGATTACGTTACGTAGGTTTCACTAAATTAACATACGACGACTATTTATATATAGGTGTTTGTAAATAATTTTTATTGTAAAGAACAAAATGCACAGAGATTTTTTTTCATTCAACTACTTTGTTACAATACACATATCATCAGAAATTGTGGCAATCGTTTTCATTCATGAAATCAGTTATATTCCTATTATAAATAAAGTGGGTGTTAACATTCCTCTGTTCTAGTAAATATGATATGTGAAAAAAAAAAAATAGACATATTTCTTTAGATACTCTCGTATTAACATAAGATGAAAATTACTGCCTTTATAGATGAACACATTTTGATACATATTTTGCTATTTAAATGTTATTGACTAAGGTTAATTTCAAGTACAATTTTCAAGCTATCTATAAAAGCTAAAATTCATTTCTTATGCTAAAAAGTATATTTGTTATATCGTTCACAATGTTTCGAAGATTAATTGTACAGTCGGGGAGGAAAAAAAAAAAAAAAAAAAAAAGCACTCGATGTAACTCCGTTGCTAATCAATGCACAAAAATGTAATAGGTATCATTCGACGGGGAATTGAGAGTAGATTCAGAAAATTAACGGAAATTTTGAATTGGGGGTCGTCTACATATTAAAACGCGCACCAACTTTGATTTTTTCAATGGTAATGCCCCATTTTTATTTTATATTTGAATTCCTAGGATCGCGACAATGCGAAAAAGTATATTGGTTGTTTATTTTGCTTGTTTTTTCACAGAGTTATAAGCGTTCAAAGTTTGAAGGTGCTAATGTTAAATTCATATTTCAAACTTTTATTAATATCTTCACAAAAAATAACTTGATCGATATAATTCTTTTTTTACGAGATACAGTGAAGAAACCCAAACATAATCCATCATTAATTTTGATTCTGAAAAATATTTTTAATTCTGAAAAATATTAATAAATTCATATTCATAAAAATTATGAATTATGACCTATATTAATTTTTACATAAAATGAATCCTAATGCTGAAAAATATGGGTGTGCAAATTTGCAGCTCATTCCAGTTATTAGTTTTCGAGATATAAATAAATCTTTCTTTTGGAGTGGTTTAGGGGGCCGTCTCTTAAAAAATTTTGAATGAAATAACGAAGCAAATCTTAAAAAATAACGGAGAAAATTGAACAAAATATTTTTATTTTTTATTTAAGGGTCAAATTATATAACAACAACGTCAAATGCAAAGAAATGAAACAAAAATGTTGATTTTTAGACATTTGTGTTAGTATCAAGAATTCCTGTTTTCTAAAGCCCCGCCTTTTATCGTTCTTCAAAACAAAACAATACAGAAACGAAAAGTGAATGTGACTTTGAGTATTCGTGTTAAACCCCTTATTTTACATTGACAAAAATATATACAAGTGGTATTTACTTCATCGATTACTCGTGATAAATTTAGAATCCTTTAAACGAACACTAGAAGAAAAAAATTAACTAAATAGGCGGGGTTTACTGTTTGAAATACTCTCAAAATAAAATATTTCAAAACAAATTTTCTGTACCACAATTATATTACAGATGGATATACATTATAACTATATTCTTTCTAATTAATATATTTCTATCCATAGTATATTTTATTGCAAAAATATGAACACTGGGTACATGCTTAAGAAATAAGTAACACACAAATTACGAAAGAAACGCCCACTGGTATTGTTACAGATTTACAAATGATGTGAATCTACGTCAGCAGTCGCGAAAGCGTTAATTAAGAAATTATATATTCATAGAAATTATAAAACAAATCGTACAGTTCCAAAGAGTTCAACTGACCCAAAACTGGTAAGTGCTATTAAAATTGTTTAATATTTACTTTATGAAACCTTACAATAATTTATCCGAAAAGATTTAGTTTATGCGTTGTTGTATATATATATATATATATATATATATATATATATATATAGCTATATTATTTCAGTTTGTATATTATGTTACACGTACGAAAGAAAATTTAAGCTTTATTGGTGATCAGTATTTCCATGATAGATACTTTTTAATTGAAAAATATTGCACTTTTATAAAAAGTATTGTCTGACCAATCGCAAGTGTAATGTATTTAAATATACCTAAAATTATCTAAAAAAGTACAAAAGTATATACATATCCAAAAAACTAAATTCGTGATAATTAAGATACTGCAAAGGTATTAATATTTTTATTTCTTTTTATAACTCTTTTTTTCTTGAAATATTTCCGGTGTGAAACAGTATAATTTTGTCTAGTTCTTGTAGGATCTTAATTTTATTTTTCTATATTTAGAGATAGTCCCCTAACACATTTTTGATCATAACTCTATGAATACTAAAGATAAAGTATACAAACAGTATACTTTTCCGCACTGCCAGACTCTCAGAAATTTGAATATGAAGTCAAAATTGGGTGTTACTATTGAAAAAATCAAATTTGGCGCTCATTTTAATATCTAGATGACCCCTAATTCAAAATTTGACGACATTTTCAGAAAGTGCATTTCATTTCCTGTTGAATGGTGTCTTTTAAGTTTTTCTGCGTCAATTAATAACGAAATACCATCAAGTGCTGCGTTTTTTGTTCCCCCGACTGTACATAGCACAAATATAATGACTGGATACTCTTCTTTAGTTTTTAAATTGTATTAACACTTTCGCGACCGCATGCTTTTGTCTTTTGGACAGTAAGATCCGCCTATGGGCGTTATTCTACCAAGTTACAATATTTCACAACAAAATTTTCTATATTCAGATTTATATTACAAATAGATATACATTATAATTATATTCTTTCTAATCAAAGTATTTATATCCATAATATATTTCATTGTAAAAATATGAATATTGGGTATATATTTAACACTTTTGCGACCGCTGACGTAGATTCACGTCATTTGAAAATCTTAACTCCGCCAGTGGATTTTTCTGTCTTAATTTCGCAGTCGAAAACACAAAAACATGCGGTCGCGAAAGTGTTACATTTATTTTATATAATCAGCGAACTTAAACGGTTTTCACTGATTAAGTAAAATAAAAAAATTTCCGGTAGCCAAAAGGTGCTAAGTTGGCAACTATGGAAATAAGTGCAAAATTTTAGAGAGGCCTGATATTATCTTGTCTGTTCTGGTTTATTTGACCTGCGGATTCCATGCAAGAAAATATAGTGGTATGTATTTGTGTGAGGTGATTACTGTGAAAGACGGCATAATAACTTCCACTCGTACAAATGCATTATAACATAATTTATTTAGCTTTATGAGCACTAGAAGTGTGTCTACGGCGCTTTGCGAGAAACACGTTGCTCTAGGGTCTACTCCAACTTCATCTATCATAGCTGCCAACATTTTGGAATTTCAAATTAGATTTATCACCAGTATTTTTTAATGGACTTATGGTTATAAAATGCTTAAGCACTGACACACAGACATACGCACAAATAGAGATACGTATGAAGCAACTACAGATTCTGAGGACTCTAAAGCGTATCAAATTATCCAAAACTCAATTTTGAAAATTGACACGAAAATCAATATTTTCTCTACCATATATAAGTAAGAGAAAGTAAAAATAGCGGCGGTAGTATACAGTCGGCTCAGTCAGACTCTGACTTGGCCAAGATTTGAACCTGGGCCATTTCCGCAGCGCGCCAGTTTTCTACCAATTGAGCTAAACGGTCAGTATCTGACAGGCATACTTATTAGTA
>OZ005651.1:230772679-230797679 GCA_963930645.1 Salticus scenicus
CACATAAAATTTTGAAATACTATTTAACTGTTCTGCGATTAATCTCCATTTCTGCGGATGAATTAATGTTTATTTTAAACTCCAATAATGTCCGATAACTACGACAATTATGAGTATAAACATCGACCAAAATGTTACACATGAACTTTTTACCCTTTCAGTCGCAGTGTTCCCGCTGATGGAACACCTAATTTTAATTCTCAAGTGCAAAAAATCATCCCGGAAATTTTTTAGCAAAAATTTACATTTATAACATAGCAGAAAAGGCCCTTTTTTTAACGTGAAAATTTAAAATTTCTTTTATTTTAATTATGTTCGTAAATTCTGGTGCAGTGTAATTTAAATGATCCGAATTACCTTGCGCTGCAAAGGGTTAAAATACTCCGGAATAAATTGAAATGTTGGGATCTATGCAACTTTTACGAGTTTTTGTTGTCGATAATGTTTACTTATAAAGTGATTTATTTATTAAATTAAATATTATTTACTTACAGATGTTTCAAAACGAAAATTTCTCGAAAAGGAACAATGCTAATTTTTTTGTTTTATTTTTGAAATATTTATGATCAGCCAATCGTCTAAATGCCATTTTTAAAATTAGTTTAGTAATTTTTAAAATAAATTAAGTAGTGAACGTTAAAGGGTTAAGCTATTATATTCACTGTAGCAAAATATCCTTACAATTCTATGAGATCTAGTATACGTAGAACTACAAGCGTTTTTTTTTTTTTTTTTCCATTTATTATTTTATTTTACTTTATTTTATTTGCTGAAGAATAGTCACAGTTCGCAAACACAGACAGTAATTGATTTTTTCATATTTAACTGTTGTCTGTCCTAATGGTCAAAACTGTAAATGGGCTGTAAACAGTGTTAACAAAATTTACAGACTTTTATTCTACTATCATCAATAACTATAAGGAGTGATATTTGATATATGTAATTGACAAATAAGAAGTGATTAGTTAACCTTTGCAGTAAAAACTTAGTGGTGAATATTGAATAAAAAAGTCCCTAAATTTGGCAACAAGGACCAAAGGAGTGAAATTAAGTAGGATCGGCAAAGGGTTAAAGATATGCTTAAATGTAAGTATATTATCAACAGACCAGCTAACATTTCTAATTTATTCTGTGGCATTGTTAGTAATCAGCTTATTTAGCACCTCTTTTTTGAAGAGTAATTTTCTGTATATTTAAACGCAATTAAGTATTACAGAAAAATACTCTACAAAAAAAATGTGGTGTGAAAAGAAGGCGGGTACAGAGAATGTAACGTAGATTGTTGATGGCCGTTGGTTATGGAAGTTCAATTTTAAAATAGCTTTAGAATTCTTGCGATGTGAATCGTCAATAACACAAAGATCATTAATCCAGGCATTTTTGTAGATAATCACGAAAATTTTTATTAACCCTGGAATGGATGCGCCGGCGTAGAGAGTACGCCAATGCAACCTTTTGGGCTGTGATTTTTTCTGATATTATTTTTATTATATCATTTTTATCCATCTTTCCTGCTTTTTTTCTGATATTCTTTTTATTACATCATTTTTACTGACAAAACACTTTATTAATGTAATGTATAAGGTTAAATAGTTTCAAACATCATGCAGAGGCTCGAAAAACGACCTGGCGTACTTTATACGCCACTCCTCTAAAATTGTACCATACGCCCGCCCCTCCAACTGAGGGTTAAACGTTTTATTTGATATATTACTCATAGGTATAGGCGTCCAATTTTATAAAATTACTATTGTTGGATAATTAGAATTGAAGTGATTTTAATAGCATTGGAGTGGGAGCCCAAAACGTCGACTTCTCAGCTCAAGTCACGATGATGAAGTGACGCTCTGATTTCTTCATTAATTTCGCTAGAGCTCTAGCCGAAGCCAGATTTAAAATAGTAGAGAAAAAATGGTTGTAATTGCGTTACGTATAAACGCATCCAATTTTTGAAAAGGTTACCAGATAATTACAATTCAAACGGTTCGCAATAACAGCCAACCTTCGCCATGAGAACACGGAACTTTTAAGCAAAATTAATGTAGCATATTGTGAGACAAGAGGGCATACATGACGCAAGATGAAAAGAAACCGAATTAGAAAAAGTCATAACATGCTATTGTAGATTTGCATTACGTTGAAGAACAAATAATACATGATCAAAGGTTTCGATAGAGTTGCAATTAGCAAAAGATACATATGTGGAAGAGGGAGAATGTACAAATTTAAAGAACATACTGTATGTGAATTTAAGTTACAATTTATGGGTCATAAAAATGTGTCCGTTACTTTTTTTTTTTTTTTTTAATACAATAATATATTTTTCAGAATATGTGATAATCGACGTCTTAGGACGGAATAAATTACAAATGTTTCCGGTTCTGCTATTAATAACCTTTTACAAGCATAGAAGTTGACATAAAATGGATAACGATTTTTTGAGCTTAAATGAATATTGGCCGATAAAAGCATTAGTGCTGCTTTTTATAAACAACTTTTTGAAGTCAAATAGTTGCTAGTTCAATACTTTTTTATCAATATGTAGATTTTATATTAATAATATATATATATATATATATATATATATATATATATATATATATATATATGTGTGTGTGTGTGTGTGTGTGTGCGTGTGTGTAATGAAATAATCTAAGAAGTATATTTTTAATTTCTTTTTCAGGAAACTGGATACACTCCTCTTATGTATGCCGTCAAAGATCAAAAAATATTTATGGCTGACAGATTCCTAGATATGGGAATCAACATAAATGCCGTAGCAAAAGTAAGACTTTTCCAATTTTTAAATATGTTAACTGTAAATTTATTAATATAAATACAAACAAATTAGATTTTTTTTTTTGGGGGGGGGGGTAAAAATTGATTTTTTCCCCCACTAGGAAGGGCTCCCAGTTGGTAAATACTTAACAAAACTTTCTAAATTTTCCAATGTCAAAAAAATATTACGTAATTTCGTCGTTAAACCATAATGTTATATTCAAAGGACCATCATTGAATTTGCTTGATTTTCGCTACCATTAATTTTGCATAGCAATTTTTGCTACAAAAGAAACCAATAAATTTCAGATAACATTATTTTTAAATGATACTGGTGGAAGAGTTTTTCGAAAAAGCAGAGGCCTGCTAATGCATTTCCTGTCAAAATCTCACGTTTCGCCCTTTGCGTACTGATTGGGACATTTGCGTACCGATTAAGACATTTGCGAACTGATTTTCTACAGACACACTCGTAGAAAATCAGAATAATAAAATTTTCATTCGCCAGTCAATGTTAAAATAAAAAGTTTGTAACTTAGATACATTTAAAAAATATATTTATTTATTACCCTGTTCTTTGTTTTGCGTAAGACTTTTTAACACCCTGCATTTCACAAGCAATAACAATAATAATAATAATAATAAATTATACACCCAGAGAAAGGATTTAATTAAAGTTACAAAATGTGTTTGCTGTGGTTGTTTTGTTGTTTTAAACCAAATTTTTATTAAAGTAAAAAACTGTTTTGTTTTCACAATACAAGATATGTTAATAACAAATTTACAAAATTTCTTTGTATTTGCTTATGTTAATAGAATATTTTGTTTAACTTTACATTAATTTTTCTATAGCTGTAAGTAAAAATATAATTTTGTGTAAGAAAAACAATTTGTTAATCTAACCAAAATTGCCATTGGAACACATTTAAATAGAATTTTTTGCTGTGCACACCAGTTTTTGTTCATCCAACAAAACTTTTCCCTGAGTGTACAGTTAAGCAACGAGAATTAGTATAACCAAAAACCTACGTAGATATTTCTTTTAATTTTATTATTTGGTTGTCGAGTTATGAGTAAATATGTAAAAATTGGCTTTGTGATAGGGTATGTATTTCAGAATAAAATTTAAAAATATCTGTTTTCATCATAGCCTCCTAAACTAGATGCCTTTCGCGTGGCTCGGAAACTTGACAACAGTTCAATTGGTAGACATCGCCACCTGGTACAGATTGCTCGACTTTTTTATTCAACAGTCACCAAAAATTTAAAAGTGGGATTTTATGTACATAAAAGGCGAATTGAATCAAAGAAACGCCGATTATGTATATCATATAACACTTCTTATAATTATTGGTGACAGTTGAATAAAAAAGTCGCGCAATCTATACCAGGTGGCGCTGTTTACCGCTTGAACTGTTGCCAAGTATCTGAGCCACGCAGTAGGCATCTAGTTTAGGAGGCTATGGTTTTCATCTATAATTTTAATCATTACACTGTGCTATTTCTGCAAACTCTTACTAAATATTTGCCTATTCATCAATGGTAAAACCTATTCATCATATTCATCTTTTAATTATTTTTAATCAATAAGTTTTGCTATTTCTGAGAACTATTAATAGAAATGTATTGTGATTTGTAGATATTAAGATAAGTAAATTTACTTAGAATTCAATAAATGATTAAATAAATTAAATAATTTGTGCCTATTTTAACAGCTACAACTACGTTTTCATTTAGTTCTGAAAACTCCCTTTCTCGAAGTTGACGCACAGCCTAAATTTACTTCAGTTAAAGTAAAGTGCTTTTAAAATAGCGTAGTAAATATTTATATTCATGGGAACATAAAGCAATAAAGTAGCTTGAAAACAAACAAATAAAATGCTTTTATAGAGATGTTCAAATTTTATATAAAAATAAATGTGTTAACCCTTTGCGGCGCAAGACAATTTGAAACCTTTAAATTATACTGCACCTGGAATTCATGAACTAAATTAAACTAAAGAAATTTTTAATTTTAAGGTTTAAAAGAACGGCCTTTTCTGATATGTTATAAACGCGAATTTTTGCTAAAAAATTTCCGGGATGAATTTTTGCAGCTGGATCTTAAATTTTGCGTCCTCGCAGCGAGGACAGTGCGCGTTAAGGGGTTAACAGGCACACACAAGAAATCTCAGTTGAAAATCTAGAATATCGTGAACGATTATTAATGTAAGCACATGTCTTTTACGACTTTTAGAATTCGAATTACGAAAAGCAGCGTTTATATTTTTTGTTTTACTCTGCAACTTGAAGAAATTTACTCCAACTGATTTCAAGAGTATGTATACCATTTTTTATCTTAATGAGCTAGCATGCCTTTTACAGTAGGCATAAAATTTTTCTATGTGCAAGAGTACGACAATGCATACTTCCTAGAATCATTATATTCATATAGTAATATTTCTTATCTCATACGAATGAATAAAGCGAAGATTACTATTATAAAGTAGAGGTTCCGAAAAAAAAGGGTGGGGGGACATAGAAACGCAGTAAATGTGCTCCGTTGTACTTATTTTTTTTATCTCGCACTTCATGTCCACCATTATCACTATCACTGTAAAAAAAAAAAAAAAAAAAAAAAAAGTTTAACCCCATAACGCGCGGCGTCCTCGCTGCGAGGACACAAAATTTAATATCCAGCTGCAAAAATTCATCCCGGAAATTTTTTAGCAAAAATTTACGTTTATAACATATCAGAAAAGGCGAGTTTTTTCAACCTTAAAATTCAAAATTTCTTTTAGTTTAATTTAGTTCATGAATTCCGGTGGCAGTATAATTTAAATGATCCGAATTGTCTTGCGCCGCAAAGGGTTATAAGTACAGGAAAAATCTGGCAGGTGGGGTGCCAGTGTTTCTCCGTCAAATATACAGGACAAAACTGTACTTTTAACAAAAAACCTGTTCGATTTACAGCATTCCTCTGTAAAATTTACGGTTTTAAACTGCATATTTGGCGGAGAAATACTAGCACCCAGAGCCTGATTTAGGCCGGGGCACTCTCTCACCGGAATATTTTTACAATTATTTTTTACTGCATATCATAGAAATTCCACGTTTTGACTAGGAAATTATTTTTATAAAAAATGAACGGTGTAAAACAATCGAATTTACTCATGGTTACTATACACCAGAATTCTTTTAAAATAATTTTTAATAAGAATTATTTGTTTATTATAAGATGAAAGTATTGCTTAAAAAATAATGGTGTAAGTGTAAATAATGTGTGCCCCGGTCTAAATCAGTCCCTGCTAGCACCCCAGCTGCCAGATTTTTTCTGTACTTTTAACGTTTTTTTTTTTTTTTGGTTGTTGTTTGTTTGTTTGTTTTCAGTGTGTATGTACCAAAACTACAATAAATATTTTCTGAAATGTTTGGTGCTCTTATAAATCTAAAGATAAATTAAAATATTAGTAATTTTTTTTGTTATATTTATTTCTATTGATTAAATAGAATAGTGATTATTATTACCACACTTTTTGGTACAAATATTTTCTTAAAAAAAAAAAAAAAAACAGAAATCTCATCTCAAGTTAATAATGTTTTCAGTACTTTGTTTTGACCAACAGTTTTTCATAGAATCTGTCACATATCACGATTATTGTTGCGAGTTTTTATACCGATATTTCCGAAAGTTTGTCCTTTTTACTAATTTTCTTTAATTATATAATGCGAATATTACAACCGTAAGGGAATTTGCAATTTGTGAACCAAATAGGATATGCCAACGTTTTAATTTATTCTAGAGCACTGATAGCACCCGCCTATGTTCACACCACTTTTTTCAAAGAGTAATTTTCGTCTCATTCAGTCGTAATTACATATTGGAGACTATTAATATATAAAAAATGTGGTCTGAAATAAAGTAGGGTACAAACAATGTTCCGGAATAAATAAAGAACTGTTTCATATTTGTCAAGCGTTAAAATTGTAAGTGATATCAATTTTCATTAACCCTCTGCGTGTCATACCAATATTCTTGATTTCCGTCGATTTACAAAAAATAAAATAAAGATAAAGATAAAAAATAAAATCAAAACACAAATTTTATCTGATAAAAAGCATTTGATCACAATGATGCCTATTTTGTTCCTATTCATTAATTTAAGTTTCTAGATCGAAATTCTGGTTCATGGTATAAAAAAGCTAATGATCTATTAAAACTTCTTCACACACCATAAATTTTAAATCAGCACAACCGGTTTCGAAAGGACATAGCCTTTCTTCATCAGGTGCAAACACGTGCAACTGCCTTGAAGTGCACGTGCAACAAGGCAGTTGCACGTGTTTGCACCTGATGAAGAAAGGCTATGTCCTTTCGAAACCGGTTGTGCTGATTTAAAATTTATGGTGTGTGAAGAAGTTTTAATTTCTTGGTATTGTCTGTACGCCAGTTTTTGAATTTATTTTTGGTAATGATCTATTGTCTCGATTTTGTCATTCAGATGTTCAACGAACAAAATCATGTAAAAAAATGTATATTTCAGTATTATTCGTAAATAAAAAAGTATTATTCGTAAATAAAAAACAAAAGTGCCCAGGAATTGCTTTAAGAATAGTTTCTATAACTTTATACATGACAGTTTTACATCTTTTCTAGTTGTTTGGTTGATTACAAGAATAACTATGTTCTGTCACTTTACATAATAATATAGTTCAAACCTGAAAATTTGCCGCTTTTTTGGAACTTAATGAAAGCTGAGGTTGAGGTTGAAGTTCAGTAGGTTTTGTGTCGAACTAATGCTCATAGTTCAAAAGTTGTCAACTATGCTAGTACATACAAAGTGTTATCGGCAATGGTGTGGGATTAACCTCTAGCCCACTGAGCGTATTGCAAAATGACACAATTTTAATGTTGTTTTAACTGCATGGTCCTTACAATGTACTAAAACAACAGTTATTTCAGCTTGATATTAAATATATGGCTATGCATTTAAAGATAACATTCATAACTATCACATGTAACCTTCACATAGCTACCAATTTATTAATTTATTCCGGAGTATTTTTAGCCCCGCTTTTAATTCGCACCACTTTATTTATAGAAAAATTTTCTCCAATATATAACTTCGATAAAATAAGAAAAAAAAACTTTTAAAAAATAAGTGGTACGAAATAAAGGCGGGGCTGCAAATACTCCGGAATAAATTAAAATATTGGCAGCTATGCCTTCATACTTAAAAATCAAGTTAAGAATCTATAATTATTAACTTTTACATTAAGAGTTTATTAAGGAAAAAACAGCCTGATTATTGAACGGTAAAATGCCTATCAGCCGCTTGGATGGCTAGTGGTGGTCTGGAGGCATACCATTACAATTTTGGTATCCCGCATAGGGCATGCCATTCTCGCTTCGGTAACCCTCAGATGTGCTACTTTTACGGAACACTATTTTCGTACAGTAAACATCTATAAAAATTTCTTTTAATTATTAAAGCAAAAGCCATAATTTAGAAATATTTTTGATAAAATTAACCTTGTATTGGAGAAATATTTCGACCTTTCACCAATATTATATATCTGATGAATTGAAACAGAATTTTGAAATTAATTTTTATAAATATCAAATTCGATACATCTTGCAAACTATGAATTATAAATTATAAAGCACTAATCAAGTCTGCTTCATTGATATGCTTTTTAATCTATATATTAATTTGAAACGTGTTTTTGTCTGTCTCCACTAAATTGAGAGAACGGCTAGGTGTAAAAATTTAGTTGAGGTGTCTAAAAAAAGGTCTTGGTCTGTATATATGTTACGAAAAGAGAAAAATAAAAAAGTCGAACGGTTCCCCCCCCCGGGGGGGCAGGGTTTAAACACACGTTAGCGAGCTTAACTCAGCTCCAAATTACTTCACGGTGAAGAAATTGTACATGGGGGGACTAGACTCAAATACTAAAAAATCACTTTCTGAGAATTTGGAATTTTCAATTTTAAAGGGGGGAAAATGGGGAAAGTAGATTTGGAGGGGGAAAGGGGGGAAATTAGTTTGAGAGGGAAATCCGCTCTAGACCCACACATGTAGCACCTCATTTTAAAGGTCATGAAATTTCATGTCGATTGGGGATGTTTGTATACAAAAATGGAACTAGGTGATTATGTAGCAGGCCCTATCATGTTGCACCTTATTTTAAAGGTCTTGGTATTTCCCGACTGATGGTGATGTTCGTACAGAACACACTGCGCCCCCTGGTGGTGGAAAGTGCAACTAAAGGATTTTGCATTCGACACCACCGCGTGATACTTTTTTTGAAAGGTTCATGGAAATTCAAGGCGATTGGTGATGTTCACATACAACATACTGCGCCCCTTGGTGGAGTAAAGTGGATTTTGCAGCGCGTGCTTAGCATGCCTGCTATACGGTGCCGAAGCCACAGGCAGCGGAAACACCAGTCAGGCGTTCGTTCGGTTCAAGGTTAAGTTTTGAGAATTTTTTCATGTTATTAGCGGCCCGCATATACGCTGCCGCAGGCACCAGGGTCACGAGCCCAAATTCCATTCGGTTTGAGGTAATTTTTTTGTTACAGATGATTATTGTTTTCGCGATGCTTTCGTTTAAAAAATAGAAATTCTAACAAAATGGAGTTAAAGATATAAAATCATACAAATTTAAGGTTAATTTAAGGTTATTATTATGGGCCCGGGCAACACCGGACGGGTTCGTTCAGTTCCAGGTTAATTTTGGGGGATTTTATTATGTTATTAGCGTCCCGCGTATGCGCTGCCGCAGGCATCGGGGTCACAAGGCAGAGTTTCGTTCAGTTCGAGTTAATTATTTTGTTACATCTGATTATTTTTTTCGCGATGCTTTTATTTAAAAATAGAAATTCAAACAAAATATAAATTAAAATATAAAATCATACAAATTTAAGGTTTATTTAAGGTTATTATCATGGGCCCGGGAAACGCCGGACAGTTTCGTTTGGTTCCAGGTTAATTTTTGGGACTTTTTTCATGTTATTAGCGGCCCATGTATACGCTGCTGCAGGCACCAGGGTCACAAGGCAGAGTTTCGTTCGGTTCGGGGTAATTTTTTTTTGTTACAGCTGATTACTTTTCGTGATGTTTTCATTTAAAAACAGAAATTCAAACAAAATCGAGTTAAAGATATAAAATCATACAAATTTAAGGTTCATTTAAGGTATCATGGGCCGGGGAAACACCGGGCGGGTTCGTTCGGTTCCAGGTTAATTTTTGGGATTTTTTTTATGTTATTAGCGGCCAGCGTATGCGCTACCGCAGGCACCGGGGTCACAAAGCAGAGTTTCGTTCGTTTCGAGGTAATTTTTTTGTTACTGATTATTATTTTTTTTGCGATGCTTTTGTTTAAAAATAGAAATTCAAACAAAATCGAGTTAAAGATATAAAATGATACAAATTGAAGGTTCATTTCTATTTATAGGTATTTTTCCGAATTTCTTTTTTGTAAGTGAAATTTCGTAATTTATATTGGATGTTTTAACTTGAAATACATTTAAATAATGATGCGACGATTTTTAAAACATTTCGGTGAATAAAGTGACCGTCGAATTCGACGGGTTCCAGCTAGTAGTTATTATTCCCGGATGAAAAAAGAAACTCAAAAATGCAAAATAAAAAGCATGTTAAAAAAAAAAAAATACAATAACAAGTTGGAAAAAAAAAAAAAAAAAAAACAAGAAAAAGAACTGAGCCCTGTACAAAAATGCACGAAAAATAGTCAAAGTAAAAACATCAAAGATCGGGAAGGGTAAAGCTCGGCTCACACCACCGTGGTTTTTCATAGAAAAAACTCAAAAAGGCAGAAAAAGGCATGGTTAAAAAAAAAAAAAGAAAGAAAGAAAGAAAAGAAAAATGCGTAAGAAATCTTGAAAAAATTCTTCAGTGTATCATTTCATACAAAATTTATAAGTTTTGAATGAAAATTGCATTGCCATAATTTTCGGCGTATGATCCGCAGACCAAATGCATCCATTTTATATCAGATATTTTATTTAATAAAATTTAATGCTTCTGTACATCTTACTACTATAACAATTGTAGTTAAATAAATTTTCTGGTGCAAAAAGGATTTAACTGACTTGCGGATTGCACGCCCGAAATCACAGGATTTAGAAAAAAAAATCTCCAAAACCTCTTTTAGTATCGATATATTTTTCAGAAATTTAAACAATAGTCCTTATGTTTCAGGTATTTGAGCCTGCCCTCTGTTATGCGAATAGTCTTATCCCAAGTAGCACAAGAACGTTCTGTGAACGTCTAATAACGGTTTCAATAGTTCAAACACCGTGTTTCGTGTCAAAAGAACGTTCTAAAACACGTTCAGAAATAGTATTATTTAGAACGTTCTGAAAATGTTTGATTTGTACCATCTATAAAACGTACAATTCTAGTTCTATATAGAACGTTCAAGTGTGACACCGTCATAACACGTTCTGTAACAGTGTAATTATAACGAATATGACAAAATGACTTTTTAGTACTATTGGTTGGGAAACTAGGTTAATCGTGAAAATTTTTGACTTCAGTTTTTGATTTTTTTACACGTTTTGTGGCGTGAGGAATCCGGAAGTCAAAAGGTTGGTATGGTATCTGTTAATGTGTATCGGCACCTATTAGTGTGATAGCCCGTTAGTTCATGTACACGATATTAATATCTCAAGAACAAATGATTGCAGAGAGATCGGACCAGTTTTAAAATATCACTTTTGATATTGATAAGAATCTTATTGAGAGATTTGCAACATTCTAATTTAAAAACTTCGTAAGTTATTCGAAAATTATAATTTTTAGCATGATAGAGAATAGAGCATTTTTTACATTTTCAGTTTAACGTTTTGTTAGCACGTCAGTAAAGAATGCTTCTCAATAATCAGTAGCGGTGAGGTGAAAAAAAATTACAAAATTTTAAACTCATGGAAAAATTTTGTGAATTTTGTATTTCAGGAATCAATGTATGGAATTCAACCAAACTTGTTACAATATTAGATCTTGCCCTAAATTGGAGTTTATTTGAATTTCATTTGGGGTATATCGTCCGATAGATTGCGGTACTATGCAATGAAACCCTCCATTTATGGGACAGCTATATCTCAGCTTCTATAGTGTACAAATGCATTAAACTTGATATATTGGCTTATATCATCATAACCTCTGCTAATACAATTTGGATGTATACATTGTCCAACAGGTGGCGTTGCTAATCTGCAATTTAATCATTTTAACGGAAAGGCAATATTTTAACTCTTGTGATTTAACAATAAATTTTCTGATACACTGAAGTTATAAGTGAAATCGATTTTATGTAAAGCGTTACTGGTCCATTTTGGATGCACATCGGCCAACAGGTGTCGTGGCTATTTTGCAATTTAATCTCATAACGGAAACGAAAAATCTCAACTTCTGTGATTTATAAATATTGTAAATTTGGTAAGTGAAATTAATATTACGTAAAACTCTACAGATTGCCTTTGCGTGCATATCGGACGACAGGTGGCACTGCCACGTTCCAATATTTTCCATTCACAGAAAGGCTATCTATCAGCTTCTGTAATATATATACTCACCAAACCTTCTGCGTGACATACATTTGATATATATTATTGATTCAATTTGGCTGTATAACGAGTAATAGTTAAACAGGTTTTTTTTATTATTATTATTCATAGGACATTGTTTTTTCCCCTAGGAATAAGTATACATCATCCCTGGAGGATGGGGGAGGGGTGGATAAAAATTTTCACTATGATTATCTTTCAAAAGAATTCGATATCACCTTTAAAACGAATAATTGAAACATCGTTTTCTGATGATTTAAAACAAATTTACCATTTTTTTTTTTTTTTTTTTTTTTCATTTGTAATAATAATAATAATAAACCCTTAGAAAAATACATTTTCTAAGATCTTCTATACAGCATAAAAATGATTGTCTTCTGTCATGAAATTCTATGCATTCCCCAGACCCAGAGTTTAGATACATAAAACTAATCACGGATGTTATTGAATACGTAATATAGTGCTTTACCCGAGTTTCAAAGAAAATCACGGGAAAACTCCGAAAACCTAAGTCGACGAACGTGACCAGGAATCGAAACCAACACTTCCCGTCTGTAAGGTTCGAGAGTAGAACCTCGCGGTCTCTAATACTCATCGGGAAGTTACAGAAATGAGTTTTTTTCTTCTTTTCTTTAAGCATAATTTTAAACTTTTATTATATTTTATTTATGATTCTATTTAAGTTTAAATGTTACTGATAAATTATCAATATTGATAATGTTGTTAAATCATTACTCTGTTTGATTGTTCTTATTTTATTTTATTTATTTTCACTGAATATTTTGTTCAATACTGAAATATACACTAAAACAAAATATGCTTTTCCGTTTAATTCTAGATTTTAAAATGGAAAAATAATGTGATCTCATAAGTTTTTAAAATACTTTATAAAAATTTAAATAATTATTTAACTCCATTCCATTTTTCCTTAAAATATTGACTATATGTTTCCTACATCTATAAATGCTTAATAAATTTCTGTTTCATATGTTGAACTTTGAAACATGATTATTGCGGATGCAAGAAGGGAGAGCAGATGTTAACATCGACATCTGTGGATTGCATTTATTTAATTTTCGCTGACCGTGCAACTGCAAAGTCAAACGCCAGGCGCCAGGTCTTGGGAAAGGATTTAATGTTTTAAAACATGTAATCTGATTTATTCAGTTTTAGCGTTATAATGACTAGGATAAGCTTTAGAAAAGGTAAAAATGTAATATTTTTAACCTGTAATATTCTCTATGTTCTATTTATTAAAGTCTTATTTTAATATCAATTAAACAATCATTTTCATATCTGCGTAAGTTCTTAAGCCTAACTTTCGATACTAGAAAGCAGCGTTGAATCGCAGAAAAAACTGCTTCTGTTACAGAAAACCGCTTAGAAATTATGGATTCATTTTATTAATTTAGTCTTCTGAGATGGAATTTGTTAAAATAACTATTTTCGTTATTATGTTTCTGGAATGAAGTATGAAGAAGTCATAAAAATTTTACAAGATAAGTGCTAATTTTAAGTGAATGCCCTTCCGACTGGTCATTGTGTATTTTAAAATGCTAGTTGGAAGGGTATTTTCTCGAAGAAAATTCTTATCAACAAAATTAAGAAGGTTCGTAATTCTTTTTTTCTTTTCTTTTTAAATTCTGAAGTATTTATTTAATGTTTATATGATAATATATATACAATCTAGGTTATGCAAATTGCATATTTTTAAAATAATATCCTAAGTTTCACCGACTTACAATTTTAAATATCTCTTTACTGTTATTTATTAAATAAAATATATGAAATTGTTTATCTGCATAATAAACAAAGATTCAATTCTATTCCACATCTTTATAAAAAAAAAAAAAAAAAAAAAAAAAAAAGATATTCTGCTTAAAAAAAAAAAAAAAAAAAAAAAAGGACGATTTACTATATTATTTATTAATACTAATAATATTTACATTTATCAATTATTTAATATGCCATGATAGCATAATTACATCAAATGAGGTAAAAAATTGCGTTGACTCAATTTAAAGAAATTTAAACATTTAAAGAATACGAATTACATTGCCATGTGGAATAAATTTAAATACCTGCAAACATCATTTTTGTAAACTGCTGCTGTAAACTGAAAATATGTATACACACATGTACTGAAATTTAAAAATATGAAGTATGTTAAATATTTTAGAAAAATATTTTGATTAAATATATATATATATGTATTTAATTATTTGGAAATTTTTAAAATTTCCTCCTTCTAACAAATTTTTAATTTTTTGTTTCAATTTCTTATTATTATAAATTAACAATATATTCTAAACTCAATTATATATTATTTTAGCGGTGTATTGGTACATTCATTTTTGAAATTATTTTTTATGTTGAAATATTAAAACTTTCTATAAACTTCAGCATTCAAATATATTTATAAACTATCCATGGACTTACAAAGTAGTACCCAGAAATGTTTAGAATATACAGGGTGCAAAGTCGAGAGCAGGCCTTTATTTGCGCAACAATTGGTCTCAGACGTCCTCCAATAAGAAAATGTATTTTAAAAAAAATGTAAGAATTCATTATATGACATGTTTAAATTTAAAAAATCAATTTATTAAAAATCACAAAAACTGATATTTTTTATACAATTTTCATGACACTAATAGTGAAAGTTGAGTTCCAACCTAAAAAATATAACACAAAAAGTTTCACTTTTGTGCACCCAAAATTGTCTGAGATAGTTAGTTTCAAAATTTAGGATTATTTCGCATTTTCTCGGGCTTTATTAAAAAGTCAATGAAAAATTCTTTAATAAACCCAGGGAAAATGCAAACAAAGTCCAATTAGGATTTTTAAACCGATCCCTTATTGAAGGCCGAAATATGTTAGAAAATCCAAACTTTAAATATCTTGTTCCATTTGGGGAGAATAGAAATGAAACTTTTTGTTAGGATGAGTGTCAGTTTTCTAAATATGACTATAGGGATCTGGGACTATGTAAAAAGCTAGTTTTTGCAATTTTGAAAAAATAGATATTTTAAATTTAAACATGTTATACTACAAATGCTCATATTCTTTAAAACATTTTGTAACTGAAACTATATATTTGCGACCAATAGTTGCGAAGATAAAGGTATTCTCGTCACAATGCTTTGCACCCTGTATTTAAAAAAAAAATTAATATATATATATATATATATATATATATATATATATATATATATATATATGTGTATAAATGAATTTTTAATCTTAGTTAAAGCCAAGCAACAGATATAAGATCCCTGAAACCACATAGGTCAATGAGAAGGAAATTACAACAAATTTAAATAACCTGGGGAGACTGATTGTGATTTATTGAAACATTTATTTTTTATTTATTTATTTTTATTTTATTTAACTTCAGTCTAATCATAAATTTATTCCTATATTGTTAGTTGCAATTTTAATAATTTTGCCGGTGCGTAAAAACCACATGAAACTTAAATCAAAAGATACAAACAAGCAACGAGGAAATAAAAAATTAAGACAGCATTTTAAAAATTTTTTTTAGGAAAAGCTTAGAATGGTAGAAAAAAAAAAAAAAAAAAAAAAAAAAAAAACTCGTCAGGGGTGACCCTTTTCGTCGTTGAGCACCAATGTACGATTTCGTTCGTTAGCAGTTATAATAGCAAATTGCTAGCGGGCACCCTATCGTACAAGAAATTAATTGAACTTAGAAATGAAGAATAAATTGGAATAAATTATTTACTTCAAGAAATCAGAGAATGAAACAGAAAACAACCATGAAAAACAAACATTAATCATAGGATGACGCATTCGGAATCACAAGGATTAAAACAAGCAAAATAAATCAAGAGTTTAGTTGTACATAGCAGATGAAGAATAATGATACAACACAGCAACAGGGATATAAATTACTTTTTTTTTAAATTCAAATAATGTTTGAGAAATTTTAACATACTTACTATTCCTTTAATTTCAACGTATATGCATGAAAAATTCCATATTTTATGACAGTAATTCCCAAAAAGTGTCATAACGTGTCTATATATACCTTAAAAAATTCCTTAATTTTTTGCATTTTTAAAAAATTTCTTTTTTCCCCTAATCTGAAGATAATGACGTTATAGTATTAATTACGAAACTTTGAATAAACACCATAAAATGCAAGAACTCGCAACTGCTACAAACAAAGCACGGCTTCTACAAACAAAGCGGCAACGCATTCAACACACTCAACGTGCTTGTTTGCAGCTCTCGTGCCTACAATGTTCGACTGATGAAGGGTTGTGTCTTCTTTTGACCCGAAACAGTTGGTGCGAGTTCTTGCATTTTATGGTGTGTATTCAAAGTTTTGTAATTAATACTACAACTTCATTATCTTCAGATTAGGGGAAAAAAAGGAATTTTTAAAAAATGCAAAAATTTAAGAAATTTTTTAAGGTATAAAGAGACGTTATGACACTTTTTGGGGAAAACTGTCATAGAATATAGAATTTTTTATGCATATACGTTGAAATTAAAGGAATAGTAAGTATGTTAAAATTTCTCAAACATTATTTGAATTGAAAAAAAAAAGTAATTCATATCCCTGCTCATGTGTTGTATCATTATTCGTCATCAGCTATGTAATTTTTACTTCTAAGCGCTCGTACTGAGGTGATTTTTTATAATGACGTCATAATTTTTTTTTTTTTTAACTACACTATTTTAGAACGTTTACAGTACGTTTTCTGGAACGTTCTGAAAATGTGTATAACGTTTTGAAAACGTTCTGAGACCGTATACATAGAACGTTCTCAGAACGCTTCTATAACACCGATGGTGATAGTTACACGTTCATTGAACGTTCTCTGAACCGTACTATTGTACGTCTTCAAGATGGACAGATAGACGTCTATAACACGTTCAAAGTGAACGTTCTTAGAACGTGTTTGCAGAACAATTTTTGAACGTTCAGAAGACGTTTCGGTGCTGCTTGGGATTAGGGAGGGAGTGGATGCGGGCGTACAGAGCTATGAGATTGGGTTATCGCTCCATGGTTCTCCAAGGGTGCAAGAGTTTCCGTCTCAAGACGGAACATTGACACCAATCCTTTTTATCAATAATTTCTATCATATTCAATTGTAATAAATTACTCCTCAAATATGATAAATTGTTGATAAAAAATACTGGTGAAAGAGTTTCGTCATGAGACGGAAACTCTCGCACCCTTGATTTTGTATAGTTAGACCAGGATCTACGGCTTAACGTATTTTTTGAACAACTATAAATAACTATGCCTGAACTGGAATTCTAATCCGGCACCTGGAATTTAAAGATCAGAGCGCTAACTATTCCACCACCAGATGAGCTGTCGGATCTATGGACTAAAGAAAATGCAAAAATATTTTGTCACTATTTAATTGTTTCTATAGAAACCGTTACTTGTAATATTGTTTTAAAAAAATAGTCCTTGCGAATACAGAATAAAGAGGCTAGTCCCTTTGTTATAAAAAAAAAACTATATTAAGACAACTTTTATAAATATGCAAAGAAATATATATTAAATTTATTGTTCTGCTATATTGAAACTCGAGTCCCGAAATGAATTTCTATCACAAAACAAGAAACGGCTTTGTTATTTTCTATTCAATTTACTACAATCCTTTACTATTTCATCCAGACAATTTAATAAATTTCTATTTCGCATATGGACGAATAAATTAAAATAGCATGGTAATTTCTGAATAAAAAATATCTTGGATTGGAATTCTTTTTAACTTTATCACTGAAGTTTGTATGGAGGTCGCGCACGCATTTTAGTGTAGCATCGATCCAAAATATGGGCTCTTTTCCAAAACATGCCACAAATTTTCAAGCATGTTTTCTCGGCTTTCTTTTCTCCGCTATTTCTCACCTGAAGACCTAATGGCAAAAGCTTTCTTTTAAATATGTCACGCAAAGTGACGTCATAAAATTCCAGTAGTAAAGCAGAAAACTTTCTTGGAAATTTGATTGCATATCTTCCAGAACTGTTTGAAAAGTATTTTCCGTTTACATGGAAAATTATTGGGAGGTTAATTGTAATGTAAAATGCTTTTCCATAAAAGGAAAATAAATGTTAATATGTCGTAAAAGATAAACAAGTTTCCATTAAAAAAAAAAGCCTGAATGCAGTTTGACTTTAAAATTAATGAGTTAAAGCAATTAAATGTGATTCATGAAAGAAAACACTTACTTGTTCACTACGCTAATTCAGAATATAAAGTTAAGTGGTATTCGTGATGTATCATTGATTTATCAAAATTAGTAGCTATTTTATGCGTACTATTTTTGTTTTTGGGACTGAATTACCCTTTCATTAGCTTTTAAAAATATTTTCGGTTTAGTTTCTATAGTTAAATAAATTCTCAAGCTATTTTTAAAATATTGTTATTGGAAAACATTTTTTAATCCTTCAAATTTAATTTTCCAAAAAATGATCAGTTTTTGTGTTGTTACGAGTATTTGTGAACAGTTTTTAAAACTTATTCACTCATTTGAAAATAATTATTGGAAAACCTTTTAACCCTTTGCGGCACAAGACAATTCAGATCATTTAAATTATACTGCCACTGGAATTCATGAACTAAATTTAACTAAAATAAATTTTAAATTTTAAAGTTAAAAAAAACCGGCCTTTTCTGCTATGTTATAAACGTAAGTATTTGCTAAAAAATTTCCGGGATGGATTTTTGCAGCTGGTAGGTGGTTAAATATATACCACCACCCCTGAAAGGATTAATGCACAAATTTTACTAAGTTAAATTTAAGAACACAGAAAAAATGTATATATGGTCTAAAGAGTTTTTCTGCGTTCTGATGATGGAAATAGTTTATTTCACAATATAATGTGATTTGCCTTTCATTTAACTTAAATACCAATGTTAATCCACTTATACTGTAGTCATAGCAACGCATTTTGAAATTTAAAAGATTTGTTGAGATTCACTCTAAGTATTTGACTGACAGTTTACTTATGTACATTTTTATGAGTAGAGAAGTCATAATATCAAATGCAATAAAAGAATATTCAACAATAGAATTGTTTTCCAAAAACTAAAAAATAAATAAATAATGAACTATAGCTTAATATCGGCGATTATATATTTTCATATAATTCATAATATAAAAAACTTCATAATTTTATGACAATAATTTATAAAAAGTTTTATAATACTCAGACCCTGATTAAGGGGGAAGCAAGTATTTTTTAACAAATACTTTCCTCCTATAATAAACAGAAAATTCTCATTAAAAATTATTTTAAAAGAATTCTGGTGTCTAATAACGGTGAGTAAATTGGATTGTTTTACACCGTTCATTTTTTATAAAAAACATTTCCTCGTCAAAGCGTGGAATTTCTATGACATGAAGTAAAAAATAATTGTAAAAATATTCCGGTGAGAGCGGAGATAATGTGTGCTTCCCCCTTAATCAGGCTCTGATAATACTCAGTATACTCTTAAGTCAGAGCTGCCAATATTTTTAACTTTTAAATCAGAATTAACACCAGTATTTAAAAATGAAATATGTTATATATATTTTCGACGATTAATATTACCGAAAACAGCTATAAAAAGTTTCCGGTTTGAAGTCTCCCTTGAAAAACGGAAGACTTGGCACCTATGCCTTAAGTATAATAAATGTGACTTTCATGCACCAAGTTTTTTTGTAAAACTTCACTCTTTATGAGGGACTGATTAGGACCAGGACACACTGCATTTTAACAGTAATTTTCAACTTAGATGTTTGTGATAGAAATTCCGTAATTTAATTAGGAAATATTTTTTATAATAAATGAGTAATATCGGAGAATGGAATTTACACATTGCCAATTGCACATCCCTATCATACAAAAGTAATTGTTCCCTTGTTTTATTAATGATTTTTTAAAATATTTTTACAAGTCAAAGGCAATTGTTAAAAAAATAGTGGTGAATGTATACCCCGGTCTTAATAAGACCCTGAATTCATTAGATTATAGTAAATTTCAGATGGAAAATCCTAGTTAATTTTAACAAAGGCAAAATGTGACTAGTTCAAGGATCAAATCCATGTTTTTTGGAATAACACGCTAGTGCTTTAACAACTGAGCTACCTGATCGACATCTTATCGGCACTCACAATCAGTCTAAAAATGGTATGATTGCTAAATTAGAAGATGGCAGAACTCTGAAAAAAGTTTTGAAAATCAGTCTTACAAGACAAATGATGTATAATATTGCAAAACACTAAAAACTATTAATTAACACTAATTCTACTAGTATGTATGATGGGGTATTTCTTCCTTATAGAAAATGCTGAACTGTCAACAAACTGTGTTGCCAAATTTAGGGACTTTTTTGTTCAATATCCACCGCTAAATGTAAAATGTCACTATTAGACACTATTGTCATTTTCTTTAATAAATTTTTGAGATATTATGCATAGCGATAAAATATAAATATTTCAATTTAAGCGACAGATAATTTTTATCCACAACTCCCAATAAAATAAAATCTAATAATATATAAAAGTAAAAAAAAAAAAAAAAAAGCGCGTCTGCTTTAGAGAATTCGCTCCCCTTTCAAAATAAATCTAGAAACAGCATACCGTGACTATGTAACTAATTCTACTAGTATGTATGATGGGGTATTTCTTCCTTATAGAAAATGCTGAACTGTCAACAAACTGTGTTGCCAAATTTAGGGACTTTTTTGTTCAATATCTACCACTAAATGTAAAATGTAACTATTTATTATCATTTCTAAGGTTATTTGTGTATCACATGTATGAAATATTGCTTCTCAAAATTATTGGTGATAATTGAATAAAAGAGTCCCTAAATTTGGAAACACTGTCAGAGCTGCCAACCTAATCCGGCAAATTGTTAGCCGCCCCTTTTTCTACACAACTTAACTTTTAGAGTATTTGTTTTCTTTAATTATCGTAAATATATTTGAAGAGAATTACTCTAAGAATTAAGTGGTGTGGGAAAAGGGGCGGTACTAACAATTTGCCGGATTTGGTTGGCAGCTCTGCACTGTCAACAAACCAGTTATTTAAGAACCATTAATTTCGAATAGAAACACGCGCTTCATTAAATCACTGATTATCTTGTTTTAATAAAACAAGATTAATCTTTTACAATGCTGTCATTTAAGAAAATAGATGATTGTCATTTCTTGAAAGGTAAGGGCATCGCAATGATGATTTCCATCTGTTAATTTATCACAATGAAATTAACAGTTGACCTGATTAAGTCCGGAACACACTGTCACCACGATGTCTTAACGATTATTATTCACTTGTGTAAACATGCCAACATTTTAACCCTTAACGCTCGGCATATTTTCCTATTTTGAACAGTAAGACACGCCTTTTGGCGTTCCAACGTCACACGTATAGTTTCCAACTTACTACCTTTTGGCTACCGAAAAATTGTAATAATTTGTTTTATTTTACTTCATCATTAAATAAAATAAATCTTTCTGTTAAAATTTTCCGGTAGCCAAAAGGTAGCCTATAGTTACACGTTTCATAAAAATAACATTTCATTTGCAGAGGAACACCTTAAGACGTGGCTCGATTTTTTAATGTCCCCTCAGAAGGGACATACGAGCGATAAGGGTTAATTTATTCCTGAGCATTCTTACTACCAGCCTTTTTTTTATGCTACTTTTTTGAATGGTATTTTTCTTCTTATTAAACTGTAATTTGATATTGAAGAAAATTTCACAACAAATACAGTGGTGTGAAGAAAGGGCAGGTACTAACATTGCTTTGGAATAAATTAAAATATTGGCATGCCTGATTATGATAAACTAAAATAAGGGAATAATCACTTTTATGAAATTGTAGTGTCTATTTAAAAATGTTTAACCCTTTCAGGAGCAGAAAATTTAAGTTCACTTAAACTCAAGCGCCAACAGTGTGTGAGAATAACATTAAAAGAAAAGTAACAAACGAATGTTTTCGAATAAGGTAAAAGACTAATATTTCATAAAAAATGTCTGGGATGAAGTTTTGCGGTTGGGAACTAAAATTAGGTGGTATAAAATGTATACCACCGCCCCTGAACGGATTAAATTCGATTCTCAGATACCACTAATCTTTTATAAAAATCATTTTTTAATGGAAGCATGGAATTTCTATTATACTGAATTAAAGGTTATCGATAAAAGATAGGGGTATTAGTCTGCCCCACTGTTTACCCAGGCCAGATACAGAGTTTTTTTTTTTCAATATTTTTCAGAATTACTCCTAAATGTATGCTATATTCTGCAAACTCAACACTTGACATTTTGAAAATGCTATGTATTAATGTTTGTTTGGAATATCAAAATGTTTAAATTTTTATTAGTTTTAAGTTTTAACCCTTGACGACTCAATTAATTTTGGGTTTGAAATGACTGAAAAAATATCAATTTTTTAATGGTTATTTTCATAGATATATATTTTTTAAACATCATATCACCATTCGCATACAACACTTTAAGAAAAGAAAAAAAATGTAAAAAGAAAAAAATATTTAAATATAAGTAAAAAGTACCTTTAAGTTTGACTTTTTACATATCGCCTGCCCAAGCTCCGCTCGATATGAGCCGGCAAGGATAGTTAACACTCTTTACGTAAAATATTAAATTAGCTTTTTGTGTGACTTACTTCTTTCAGGTAGTGTTGCCAGATCTGGTGGATTTTTTATTCAATAATCACTAATAATTTTGAGAAGTGATATTTTACATGCATACTGCATAATAGACCATCAATCTTCGAAAGGATTAGGCAAACGTTACAATAAAAAATTATTGGTGACTATTGAATAAAAAATCCACCAGATCTGGCAAGACTGTTTACAGGGCCTTTAGCGTTCCCTTAGTTTAATACCAATTTTTTTTTTTTTTTTTTTTTTTTTTTATATAGCATTGTTCGTATTATACAAGTCTGCAACCAAAAAACTGGACAGGATTTTTTGACTGTTTCTTATAAGTTTTTACTCAATGAAACAAAAAAAAAAAAAAAGTAAAAAAGTTCTACCACGCCTAGTTTAGTTGAAATATGCCCAGTTTTAGTTGAACTTTGCGTGAAATCATGAAAATTAGTATCTTATAGTTCATTATACAAACATGTTTAATAATTGTTTCTTACTTTAAAACAATATTATACAAATAAAACTAAAGGTAAAAAATATAAAATTGAAAATGTGAGGGATGTGGGGGCAGTATTAGGGGTGAAAGGGGAAATTTGTTCTTAGAGGAGTGGGTGGTCAAAAGAAGAAGAAAAAATTTCACAGGCAAAAATAGTGAACACATAATGTTAAATATATAAAGAAATTGTTTGATTAATTATGCGAAAGAATATGTTTAGTTTAATGTAATACACATAAAGTTTTTTATTGGAAACCTCTATTTTAAAAATAAATAAATAAAATAAAATAAAAAACATATGTGATAGGTAAAAATGGAAGTAATTTTTGGATTCAGTATCCTCGAAAACATAAAATTCACCAAAAATGTTTCATGCAGATGAAAAAAAGTTCTTTTTTGCAGACCTGCGATTCAATCTATAGAAAAGCAGTGTAAAACATTACTGAAGTTTATTATTAAAAAAAAAAAAAAAAAAAAAAAAAAACGGTGACATTCAATTAAGGGAGTGCTAAAAGATTGGTTCTTGTATTACATTATTTCAAATTTACAAAGAGAAAATCGAATCTAAATAATCTGCTTATTTTATTACATTAGTTCATGTTATATATTTATTATACTAATTTCTATATTGTAACCCATAATGCATGCAATCATTGTTTTCCGCTTTAAGGCTCCTGCTTATTGTCGGAGGTGATTTTTTTTAATAATTGGAAAATTTCCTATTTATGTGAATTACATAATAGAATATAGTTGAAAACAGTGAATAACATGAAAAAATACGCAAATTTTAAAATATTTTGATATTAAGGCTCAAAATTTGCAAAAAAGAAAGCACTTTTTCAAAACATCATAAGTCAAATTTAAATAAAGGTATTTTTATACTGTAAATTTTATTTTGATTATTGAAAGGTCCTTAAAAGAGTGAATTATTCTCAAAACTATAACCATGTTATTTAATAATTTAGAGAAGATAACGTTTTACATGCTGAAAAAAGCATGACAGTTCATAACTTCTATCGACAAAACCACAAAAAAATAATTTAGCTAGATTCATTGTAGTAGTTCAATCTCTAAATCAACTCCTCTAGAGTATTTTGTCAAAGTTTCATAAGGTTTGAATTATAACTTTTGGCGTTATGATGTTTTGCGATAAAGCAAAATGTTAAAAATCTCATTCTGAGAAAAAGCAGAAAACGTAGTTAAAAACAAGATTTTACCTATTAAATAAAAAATAATTTTAATAAATTTCCTGATTTATTTCAAAGTTTTTTATTATTTATTTATTTATTTATTTATTTTTTTTTTTTTTTTTTTCAAATCATTTTATAGAAAGTAACAAATTTTGATGCTTATATTGAGTAAAACATCTATGTAAACAAACATTTCCGGTCACTTCTGGTTTCAAAAACTTGCGAGTGTTTAATATTAAAATGCCTGTAACTCAAGTTCTAAGCAAGACAGAAACAAAATTCAAACTGATTTAGAAAGCTAAACTATCAGGCTTTAAT
>OZ005651.1:230800179-230825679 GCA_963930645.1 Salticus scenicus
AACCAAGTCTCCCATTTTAGAACCATATCATATCTTCTAACAAAACAAAAAAGTTTAATTATTTAAATTACATATTATTAGAGATGAACATTGAAACCTAAAATATACGAAAATTCAAAGTTTTGCGGGGTAATTCCCATAACGGCGTTTAATGGGTATTGTTAATGGGAATCTATTGTTTTATAGAAATGTCAAAAATCGAGGCTCTTTTTTTTCTGCTATTTACAGATACTTCTTCGCAAAGAGGGAAACTATGAAACCAAAAAAAAAAAAAAAAAAAAAAAAAAAAAGACACAAAAGAACGAAATCTAAAAGTAAACGAAGTTAATATAACAAGTAAATATATTAACTTTCGTGCCATTACTTCACTTCCATACTTGCCAAACATCTCATTATGAACCGTACAATTTTTAGTACCCGCCTTTTTTTTTCACGCCAATATTTTTTTAGAGTTATTTTAGTCTTATTTAATCGTAACACCATTTGGAGAGAATAACTTTAAATATATAGTGATGGGAGAAAAGGGGCGTATTTTCAGGGGGCGTTAGCAATTTTACGGTTATTAATGAGATGGGTGGCAAGTATGCATTTCCATTATGATAACAGGGGTCGTACTCTCCGCCCCTTTTTCTGGGCACTATAACATGAATGAGAAATTTTCAAATTTATCGCTGCCACTACTTTTATAAAATAATCTATGCCCATTGGCCCATTACTACAAATACGTCAGAAGTATTTTTGCATGCAATTAGTGGTGGCAAAAAAGGCAGAAATTTCTTATATCTGAGAGTGTACTGAAAAAAGGGCGGAGAGTACGATCCCTGAGAGAACTGTGATAGTTATATATATATTAGGTTGATTCATAAATAATTTCCGAAGCAGTTAAAATAGAATACACACCAATAACATTAAACAACGAATATAATAATGTATGTTAGGTATTATTTCTTGCCCGAGAATAAGCCTCTCCCACATTTATCATATTACGTCTTTGTAGGTGGAGTCTTAAATAACTTCCTTTGTTTTTAACTTCCTTTTGTCTACGCTTTTATTTTGCTTTCATTTAGTTACAAAATTATATAAATTTATTATGTATTCACCATTATTATGTATGACGTTTACCATTTTCTTGGCAATTTATATATTCCTTCCTTGTAAAATGTGGTTGGTTTCGATTGGAAGAAATTTTCAACAGTCTGCGTGACTTGTTCTTCAGATTTTAATGTTTTGTAAGGAACAGAAAAGGTGAAAATCTGTCGGGGCAAGGTGCGGGGAGTAAGGTGGGTGAAGTAAAACAGACCACTCGAGCTCTAGAATTTTTTCATGAATCACCCTTGCTGTATGTGCTCTTGCATTATCATGTAAAATAAAGGCGTTTTTGCTATTGGCGAGTTTAGGACGTTTTTCCTGAAGTTTCTCTTTCAATCCTTGCAGTTGCTTAACATATATGTGTGCAGTAATTACTAAATTTGACTTTAATAACTCGTGATGGATTAGTCCTCGACAATCCCACTATACATATAATAAAATCTGTTTTCCATGGATGTCAGCTTTCGAATCTGGTAAGGGTTTTTGTTCCTTATAAAGCCACCGTTTTTTACAGATGATATTATTATAAATAATCCATTTTTCATTGTCAGTTATTATCCTATCTAAAAAAGGCTTTTTTTTTTTTTTTTTTTTTTTTCGTGAGAGCAGACTTGTAGCGATAGACAGGCGACCTTCTTTATCCTGTTCACTGAGACTGTGTGGTACCCATACTCCTAATTTGTTGACCTAATTTCTTCAGGTGGCGAAAATAGTTGAGTGTGATGCATTCAAACTTTTTTTTCAAACTATGTCTCTAGTTGATTGGCGTGGGTTTTGTTCCAATGTAGCCTTTAAAAGTTTGTCATCAAAATCGGAAGGACGTCCTGACTTCAGTTCGTCCTTTAAAGTCGTATTTCCAGAGCGGAATTTTGTAAACCAATCTCTAACTGTCGGAACAGTTGTTAGTTCTTCACCGTATATACAGCATATCTTTTCAGCTGTCGCTTTAGCACTATTGCCTTGTCTGAATTCCCATGTTCTTGTCTGAATTCCCCCTTGTCTGAATTCATGACGAATATGCACTTTTTCATTCTCCATTTTAGGAATTGGAGTAACAGTTTAATCAAACATACCCCAGACAAAACGATTGTTAGAAGAATAATTGAACCACAGATTATATACTAAGACAGATGACACACGCCCAATGAAATCAGACCAATGAGTACAGTAATGCCAGTGACGGCTGAAAGCTAATGATTCCAAATATTTGCATAATTTCATTAAAATAAAAGGGGATCGTTATTCTGATTGGTTAAAAATGAACATAATATGCTAAATTACACACCTTCGAAGAATTTTATTAATATTTGCAGTATGCATGCTTTGACCATTAGTTTAATGCAAGTAACGCCCAAACACACTACGTGATGAATGCAGGGGAGGAGCCTATCTTTGAAGCCTTACATTCATTGTATAATGTTTCTGGTGTAAATTTTAACTAAACTGTATCGGAAATTATTTATGAATCGACCTAATATATATATGTATATATATTATTAACTTTATTTTTGAAAAATACCATCAGCATAGCTGCCAACATCCTAATTAATAATCTGGAGTATTGTTAGTACCTCCAGTGCCCGCAGCAGTCCTATATTTTTATATGCATTTTATTATTTTCCCACCACTTTAATCAATCAGTATACTTTTACATACTCCTTTAGCTTTAAAGTCTTGACAAAAAATGTATAAAAAGATAGAGATATTAAAATAATAAAACGCACGTGAAAATATAGGACCGCTGCAAGCACTGTATCTGCTTTTTTTTTTTTTTTTTTTTTTACAGCCATAGTTCGTACAGCCCTTCAGTTTTCTTAATTTTCTGCACCAGTATTATTACTTAGCAAATTTTGACATTAAAAAGGCCTTAAAACTTTAAAGGAAATATATTGTATAAAAATAATGGTGGGAGAGTCCTTGAAAAAAGGTGTGACCGTACGAACCATGACACCAGTCTTTTTTTGGTATCCTTTTCTTCTTATCTCATCGTAAACACATCTGAAGACTCCCTTTCAACACACTCTAAAAATTAAGTGGTGTAGAAAAAGAGGCGCGTACTAACAATACTCCGGATTAGGTTGGCAGCTATGCGTCAGTATTTTCGAAAAGTATAGTTTTGAACTTATTTATTCATTAAAACTATAAGGTATACCGAAAAGTTTTGTTGTTATAAAATAAATTTGAACCCGGAATTTTTTTCTTGGAGAACGTGTATATATCTTTCAAGAAGGTGTCATGTAAGTACTGTTCAACAAAAATTCTGGTGACATTTTACTAATTCAAAACGACAGCATTTTCTGGTACACTTAACCACGTAACTTCCCCGAGAGTGTATATTCGTCTTTCCAAAGTACGATTCTTTGAATTGTACTGCTACCAGTGAAACTACTGACACGATATACAATGCAGTAAAATAAGTGATCTTTACAGTGTTTTCGAAAGATTTACTCATTTTAGAGTTGAGAGAGAACGGTGGCATTGTGAAGCGAATTTCTTAAATTTGCATCGGCAGGTCAGGGGTTAATATATAAAAACTTTTCATTTACAGGCATGCTAACATTTTAATTTATTCCGGAGCAATGTTAGTGTTCGCCTTTTATTCACACCACTTTCCATGAAGGGTATTTTTCTTCTGATTTAATCATAATCACTCGTTGGAGAAATTTAACTATAAATAAAATGATATTAAAAAAAAAAAAAAAAAAAAAAAAAAAAAAAAAAAAAAATGCGGATAGTAAGAGTATTTCAAACTAATGAACTAATGATGACATTAAAACAGGAAAAAACTACTACGTCAGAAACGCCAAAGAAAAATTATTTGGCGTTTCTGACGTAGTAGTTTTTTCCTGTTTTAATATTCCAACGCCAAGTCTCCTGCTATTATTAATGATGACATTCCTGTATTTAAGAAATATTGGTGACTAATGGTGGACAAAAAGAGAATCAGACTGTTTTCAGCTAAATGTCCTAATGTTTTTGGGTTTGTACAGGGTTGCTCAGGGTTTGTTCATTTTTGTGAGAACTGTTTCACTAATATTTTCAAATAATAAATTACAATTGAACATCAAATGTTTACTTTATAAGAAAAGTTGCTACTCGAAATCTGCATTAGTAGTAAAGAAAAATAAGGACTGTACAATCCCCATGCTTGATTTCCCCTCTTTCTCTGATCATATTAAACATGTCTGCTCGGGATTGTTTATTTTGTTGCTTTCCTATTGCGTGTTCACTTCAACAAATGTCTCTTTTTCAATGTTGCCAGACCTGGCGGACTTTTTATTCAATAATCACCAATAATTTTGCAAAGTGATATTTGATATATTTAATCGACTACGAGTCTTCGAACTGATTAGCCAAATGTTACAATTAAAAATTATTGGTGGTTATTGAATAAAAAAAAACAGCCAGATCTGGCAACACAGCTCTGTTTTTCCTTTAATTATGGCTTTCACTACCGAAGTAGTAGCTCCTGACAATACAACTTACCACAGCTTGATTAAGACCGGAACACTCTCTTACCAATATTGTTTAGCAATTATTTTTGACTTTGAATAGACAAAATTTAATAATTAAAATACTAGGTGTACAGGAAAGTCCTGTCATTTTGCATTAGTCAATTAGTTTTTTTTTTTTTTTTTTTTTTTTTTTTTTTTTTTTTTTTAAACAATACTTATATACGTTGCCAAATACCTTCTTGAAATTAAATAATTGTTGTTCTAAAAGAATTTCCGGTATCAAGATTTTAAATTAAAACGACATCAACTCTCCGGTAAACCTGATCAGAAGGTAATACGTTTTATATACTATATTTTCCTGTTTATAATACGCAGGTCAGATAAATGCATGTCAGACGAAAAAATTTGGTTTACAGGCAAGAATATACTTGAATGAGACAAATCATAATTTAAAAACGCTTTGTTTGTTGATCAAAATTTTCTGTGTGAAACTAAGATAGCAGACCTACGGGTTTTACGCTGGAAAATATGGTAATACTAGTGACTGTTTAGCGATGTGTACATTTGATTCTCTGACATCATTAATTTCTTTTAAAAAAGTCATTTACTAAACAAATCATGGAATTTTATCCTAAATGAGTAAAAATGTATTATTAAAATTAGTGGTGTTAGTATGCCCTGAACTTAACACTTCCATGTCTGGTAACGCCAACGTGGTGCTATTATGAAATGTAAAGCCTTGTTTTTGTGCGTTCCTTTAAAACCTTAAATTATTTAACAAAAGTATTTTGCACACATGTCTTTAAATCTAAGTTCCGCCTGCTTATATATGCGTCATTCGCATTTAACGCGTCGATTGCTTAGAATAAAGTTTAATTTATATAAACTTAAATGCATACTATCATTTTGTTAAATGATTTAACGTTTTAGAGAAATGCTAAAAAGTGGTGTTTACTGTTAAAAATCGGAAAACATATGGACGCGCACTCGTGAAAATGTCTGCAACTTATATAAAAGATCGATTAATTCTTTTGAAATAATCGATCTATTGATTTTCTTTAGATCGATTTATTCAAAAGAATTATTCGGTAGATTTAAAAAAAAAAAAAAAAAAAAAAAAAAAAATCTTTTTAAAAGCTGGATTCTTGAACTTTATTTATTCGTGTAATTTTTATTTGTTTATTTATTTATTTATTTATTTATTTTTAAGTTCAGTAGTGTTTCCTTCTGATTCGACATTATGCTGATATTTTTGTTATAATTTTACCTTAAAAGTTATAAGAAAAATATAAGTATAATATTGAATTTTAAACATGCAATAGGTGAAAGAAATGCAGCATTAAAAAGTATAATTTTTAGTAAATATTATGTTAAATAATGATTTTTATTATTTTCTCGTTTTAAAATGCATTTTAGGAAAAATTAACATGCAAAGTTATCAATAAATTCATTTTATTTCTGAAAAATTTAGCAACATAATATCCGAAATGCAATCTTATTCAGGTGTAAAAAATAATTATTACAGAATGCTACTCAAAAATTATAGGGCAAAATCTCTCGCAGAAACAAAATTAGAATCGGCAAGCTACGACGACGATTCTTAGTAAGATTAGTTTAATATTAATTCTTTACATATCTATTTCCTAAAATCTCCGAAAGCAAACAATGAAGACAAAAAAAAAAAAAAAAAAAAAAAAAAGATCCGATAAAACTTTTGTCTAAGAGTTGAATCTAAAAAGCTTTTTGCATAATTGATTCTATTATTCGAGTAAAGAAATTACTTGACATTATTATTTGTACGTGTTTGTGTTTCATCACGTCTATTCATTTATATCACCTAAAAGTTTTTACAATATCCTAAATCTTCAAACATTTCAGCGATGCAAGCTAAAATATATACCTGGCTAAATAAATGAGTTGCCTTTATGTAGTTCGTTGCAATACAAATCCTATTTAATTATTTGCTCACAAGTCTTTTCATCGAAATTAAAATTTCTTTTGGTGTACTTTTATCGGCTGATTTCGAGGGGGAAAATATATATATATATATATATATATATATTAATATGTATCATATCTAGTTTTAACAAAAATCAAATTTTTCTTTATTTTAATTATTCGTTTCATCCTGCTATTATCAATATATTTTTTAATTAATCTTACGTAATATACATTTCAAGGAAATTTTTTGACGAACTTAAACTTCGACTGATAAATGCAAATATTTTACAATATAATTTATTCGTACTGCATAATTATTTGGAATTTTCTTGACTTTTTAAGACTTTTTTTTTTTTTTAACCTGTTCAGGGGCGGGGGTATATATTTTATACCACCTAATTTCAGTTCCCAACAGCAAAAATTCATCCCAGTTATTATTTATAAAATTTTAGTCTTTTACCTTATCCGAGAACATTCGTTTATTACTTTTCTTTTAATGTTGTTCTCACACACTGGTGGCACTTGATTTTAAATGAACTTAAATTCTCTGCACTTGAAAGGGTTAAATTACTAGACAGTAAGAACTTAGTATTTTCAAAATTTGTGCTCATAAAATTAATATAAGAAAAACTTAAGATGTTTTCAAAAATATTCTTTTTCTTAATTCTTCATATTTCTAAATTTTAAAAAACAGTGAAAAAGATCTATAATGAATCAGAAAAAAATAAGAAGTACCTTTTCAGACGTATGTTTCATGAAAACATCGATAATATTTTTATAATTTTAAGAAAAACGTTCCGATTTTCTTTTTTTCTGCCGTTACGACACATTTATATCAGGTCTACCGGAAAGTTTTGTCCTTTTGAATTAAAATACTGAGATCCGGAATTTATCATTTTTCGGTAACTTTTAACCCTTTAAAGTTCACTACACATTTCCTTTTGAAAATTGTGAAATTAATTTAAAAAATGACTTTTAGATGGATTACTGAAATATACAGATGAAAAAAATAGCATTTTTTATTTTCCAGAAATTTATGGTTTCACAGTGAAACCAATGAACAGAAACGGGCTATTTTTTCACCTTAAACAAACTAATATAAAAGTTGCAGAGAATAAATCAGATACTTTAGAAATCTAAAACATTTATATTTTGACTGACTTATTAAGAAATTCAAATAATGATTTATTCAGAAAAGAAGCAAGTGTGGTGTAAGCAGTGTCACAGCACCAGGCGCCTAGCCAAACATTGTTGCTCGAGCTTTATTATTTAATTTTTTACTTTATTTACAAATTTACGAATTTCTACATAAAATTAACTATACTTACTAATTGTTTTATAAAAAAAAAAAAAAAAAAAAACTTTATATTCATAATTGCAAAACGTTTAGTACATATAAATTATTTAAAAAGAATATATATATATATATATATAAAGATATATACCCACATACATACTTTTATATTTCATATAATTCCTGAAAATGATATTTTAAGAAATTGCAGAAAATCCAGGAAATGTTCATGTTCTATTCTTATCTTATGTCTTGCGAAATTCGACCTTTACTGGAGTTTGGTTTCTCTCAGACACCAAACATTTTACATAACTTTTCGGACAGTTCTGTTTATTTAAATAAAAAAAAAAATGAAATTTGCAATTTATGACTGAGAAGGATTATAGTAAGTTCATGTGCTATTATTTAAAATAAATATTTTTTCTTTATTTTTAAAACTGATACAATTTTAGAAAATTAAAATGACTTCTATATCTGGCTTCATCTGAAATAGCATTTTTTGGATTTTGCTGTAGTGCTGCCATGAAGTGCAAAGGGAATGAATAAGAGTTTAATATTCTATTAACACTTTGTAAAAATACTGAAAAATTGCTGAAAAAAAAAAAAGTGCAATGTTTGGTTTCTGGGCGAAACCAATCAACGTTAAAGGGTTAAGATGATAATTGTTAAAGTATTATAATATATATAAATATTGTTACACAAAAATCTCCGGTATCATTTTATTAATTCAATAGTACAGAACTTTCCGGTAGATTTAATACTTTCACCAATTTTGTTTTTTAAAAACCAAGGTTATCATTTCTTTTGCATAATACGGATTTCAAAGTGTTCCTAAAATTTTACTATCATTTTATTATATCGTCTCCATTATTTTAAGGTACGATGTTTTGGCATTAAAATATTTAAAAAAAAAACTGACGATAGTGGTGGAAATATAATAAGATGCGGATAAAATTTTAGGAACGCTGCGAGGCCTGATAGTAAAAAAAATAAACGTTAATAGAGATAATGCACCTTAATTAATATGGAATTTAAACTATAAGTGAATTATTGAATCATATATATTACCAAGGAGTGTTGCCAGAATTTGCAACTTTTTTATTCATTAGTCACCAATAAATTTAAGAACTGATATTTGATATATACAATAGAAGATTAATCGCTTATTATGTATATCAAATACCATATCTGAAAATTATTGGTGACTATTGAATAAAAAGTCTCAAAGTTCCCAAGTAAAAATACAGATTACGGTTTCGATTGCATTGGTCGTAATAGTCAGTGCATACTTGTCAGAAAGCTTGTGCCTTTATACATATGAAGAGAACCGGATTCTAAAGGTGGATAACCATCAAACAGAATGCGTTAGAATTTTATAAAATTTAGTTTATTGTAAAAAGGGTATAATTAAAACAACAGAATTTTGCCATTTTTCAAAGCAGTAGGGTGGTTGAAAAAGACACGAAATTCTAAAATATTTCGAAAAAAATGCTATATGCACATAATTATAACATTTTCAAAAATATTTGCCAAATGTACGGTAATTACCGTACATATATACTTGCCATGTCTTCGATTTAGGCGGAAGACTTCAAACCAGAAATTTTTTCAAGTAAATTTCACTTTGTTTAACCATTTGTATCTCACCTGGACTTTAAAGTTCCAGTAAAAAAATTCCTCATTATAGCTTAAAATTATTACAGGCTTTCATTGGGACCAGCGTTCCCAACTTTTATAATTTATACACGAGCATTTTTAGTCCCTCTTTTTTTATTGCACCAGAAATTTTGTAGATTATTTCTCTTTACTATGTGACAACGATTAAATAAGAAGAAAATTTTTTTTCAAAATTTCCGGTATGAGAAAGAGGCGGGGCTAAAAATGCTCGTAAATAAATTATAAAAATTGGGAACTCTGATTGGGACCATAGTTTAAGCAAAATTTAGTACTTTCGTGACCGCTGACGTAGATTCACGCCATTTAACCCTTATCTCTCGTATATCCCTTCTGAGGGTACATTAAAAAATCGAGCCACGCCTTAAGGTGTTCCTCTGCAAATGAAATGTTATTTTTCTAAAACGTGTAACTATAGGCTACCTTTCGGCTACTGGAAAATTTTAACAGAAAGATTTATTTTATTTAATGATGAAGTAAAATAAAACAAATTATTACAATTTTTCGGTAGCCAAAAGGTAGTAAGTTGGAAACTATACGTGTGACGTTTTAAAGGAATGCCAAAAGGCGTGTCTTACTGTTCAAAATAGGAAAATATGCCCAGCGTAAAGGGTTAAAAATCTGTAACTCCGCCAGTGGGCGTTTCTTTCGCAATTTGTATGCTTATTATTTCTTAAATACATGACCAATAGTCACATTTTTTCAATGAAATATACTATGGATACAAATACTTTGATTAGAAAGAATGTAATTATAATGTATATCCATTTCTAATATAAATATGAATACAGAAAATTTTGTTCTGAGATATTGTAACATGGGAGAATAACGCCCACAGGCAGACTTTACTGTCAAAAATTCAAAATCATGCGGTCGCGAAAGTGTTAATATGAGATGGTTCTCATGCATAAAGAAATATAATAAAAAAGTTTCAAACTATTTTTCCAAAAATAAAATAATTTGGGATATAAAGGGATAATCACGAAAGAAACATTTCTATCAAAACATATTGGCGTGAAACTTGATTTAAAAATAAGAAATATTGGTATGTATTACCGTACAGTTGGCAATGTTGTCCTAAAATAACACTTCTATTTACGATTTTAATTTTTCATATTCAAGAAAAAAAAAATGACGATAGTGATGATAGTATAATAAAATATTGGTAAATTTTAGGAACGCTGCTGATAGTGACAAAAAATAAATAAATAAATAAATAAAATTAAAAGAGATAATGCGACTTAATTAATATGAAATTTGAGCCAATAGGCAGGGCTGCTGCAAACAATTACTTTTTATTCTTTTCGCACCACTATTTTCCAAAGATAAAATTTAATGCATATTTACGGAAGTGAATCTGTAATTTGCTTGCATAATGGGTATTGCAGGATAAGCATATGAAAACTGCACCAGCGTCGAATGAAGAGTTCTTGCCTGCTGTTTATTGTCTTTATCTGAAACATCTTTTGCACACAATTTTAGACTTCTACCCTCAACGATTAGGGAGTAATGGGGGTGGCAACCTAAAACGTTAAATTTAATTTAAAAAAAAACTATTCAAGATATCTTAACGAGGTTGAAACTATTTATAAATGTTTAGGAAGTCTATAATATATATTTTTCTCAGAATTTTCACTCGATTTTAAAGGGTAGAAAATGATAAGTATATTTTTGATGGGCGATTTTTTATACTTTCCACCAAAGTGACACCTAGCAAAAAAATACAGTTTATTTGTTTATTAGTCAGCTATTACATATAAAAGTTACAGAAGTGTCAACTTGGTAGAACGTAGTGAAAAAAATAATAATCACTTAATAATAATACCAATGATATTATATTGGGTTGTTCGATAAATAATGTCGTTTTTTAAAACCTTCGCTTCTAAAAACCAAGCCTTCTTCGAACGTGGAATTTTTCAACTTACCGAAAGATGGCAAAAGGTTATCCAACAAAATGGTCAATATATCATTGATTAATGTTTGCTGTTAGTATAAATAAATTCACTTTGAAAAACATGAAAAAAAAAACGACATTATTTATCGAACAACCCAATATTTATTTTTAAAAACTACTTAATATCAATAAATAAACAATGAAAGCAAATATAAAAACGCTCTATTAATATTTGTTATTAAAACGTAACAATTAGCAATAATAATAATAAAAAAAATATATTTATTTATTATCAGGGATCTTACATCTCGCCCTTTTTTCAAGACACTTTTGAGGATGAGAAATTTCCGTAATTTTTGCTACCTTTATTTTTACATAAGAGTCTCTATCCTGTTTAACCACGTCACAACACTTCAAAAATAATGATATAAAAATTTCTATATGAAAATAGCATAGATGGCAAAATTTAATTTATTTCGGAGTATTTTTTAGCTTCGATTTTTTTCCATACCACTTAATTTTTAAAGATAAAAATTGCCTGAGTTACAAGTTATATATTTCATAAAAAATTTCTATAAATAAAGGGGGGGCTAAAAGTACTCCGGAATAAATCAAAATATTGGCATCTATGAAAATAGCAGTAGGAAAAAAAAAAAAAAAAGGCGGGTGTTTCCCCCATCTCCGAACGTGTAAAAGGGGGCATGGAATACGAGTCATATAATTAGCTGTAAATATAGCTGCCAACATTTTTATTTTAATTCGTAACATTGTTCGGCAGTTACTGATAATGTTACAGAATGAATTAGAAGTCTTTCAGTTTTTAAACCTTTTGCGCTTACTTCAATATATAAGTTGTAACAACTTTGCTAGAGAATGAACCCCTTGACATACAGTAACACAGAATTTTATACGTCTGAAAAGTACTATTTGATTTGGCTAAAGTATATTTATAAGCTTTTCCGTTCTTTTAAATAATAATATTTTGATAAAGGTCCACCAATTCATTTATTCTACATGCATACTGTTTTATTCATTTATTTATTTATTTACGAGTGTGATTTTTATAAGTCATCTGTTATTGTTAAACGTAATCAGCATAGTTCGTACAGGCCTTGAATTTTCTTAATTTTCTGCACCAATAATATTATATAGCTGTTTTTGATATGAAACAAGCCTTAAAACTTAAGAGAAAACAAATTCTATAAAAATACTGGGGGAAGAGTCCTTGAAAAAAGGCGTGGCCGTACGAACCATGATCAGGTACAATTGACATAATATCCTTTATAAATCTTTCACATAGCTCCGCCCATCAAAAATGACATAGTTCCTACAGTCCTTGAAACTTCTTAATTTTCTGCACCACTTTTAATATTTAGCAATTTTTTATATTTAAAATATCTTAAAATTTAAAAGGGTTCTATTCCATAAAAGTACTGGTGGTAGAAATCTTGAAAAAAGGCGTGGCCATTATGAACTATGAATGGAGAAACAGCTCTTGACAGATGCATGAAAAAAGGCGGCGCTAAAAATACCCCGAAATAAATTAAAATGTTGGCATCCATGCTATTTTCATACAGAAATCTTTATATCAGTATCTTCAAAGTAATATGTCGTGATTAAACAGGATAGAGACTTGTGTATAAAAATAAAGATAGTAAAAATTAGAAAAATTTGTCATCCTTAAAAGTGTCTTGAAAAAAAAAGTTTAGATGTAAGATCCCTGATAACAATTAAATAGAATATTTTTTTTATTGGTAATTGGTACATTTTAATAACAAATGTTAAAAGAGAATTTTTATATTTGCTTGCCTTGTTTATTTATTATTATAAAATAGTTTTTAAAAATAAACATTATATCATTGGTATTATTACAAGGGTGCAAGAGTTTCCGTCTCAGCACGGAAAACCTGTACCAGCGTATTTTTTTAATAATAATTTATATCATATTTGTGGCTTAATTTATTGCGATTGATAATAATAGAAGTTATTGATAACGAGTGCTGGTGTCAGTCTTTTATTTTGAAAGTGAATCACTTGCACACAAGTATTATTGTTAAGTGATTATTATTTTTTTTTCACTACGTTCTACCAATTTGACACTTCTGTAATTTTTATATATAATAGGTAACTAATAAACAAATAAACTGTATTTTTTTGGTAGGTGGCACTTTGGTGGAAAGTATAAAAAATCGCCCATCAAAAATATACTTATCCTTTTCTACCGTTTAAAATCGAGTGAAAATTCTGAAAAAAATATATATTATGTACTTCATAAACATTTATAAATAATTTCAACCTCGTTAAGATATCTTGAATAGATGTTTGTTAAATTAAATTTAACGTTTTAGGTTGCCACCCCCATTACTCCCTAATCGTTGAGGGTAGAAGTCTAAAATTGTGTGCAAAAGATATTTCAGATAAAGAACAATAAATAGCAGGCAAGAACTCTTCATTCGAAGCTGGTGCAGTTTCCATATGCTTATCCTGCAATACCCTTTATTATAAATTTTATGTTATGGAAATAGTTAATAATAAAAAAATGTCGCTTGTGGCAGCCCTGAAAAGGGAATTCTTATATCATATTGATTATCAAGTAAAAATGCAGATATTACAGTTTCGATTGTGTGGGTCGTACCATCACCAATGCAAAATAGTAAGAAAAGATTTTCCTTATATATATGTGAAGAGAGCCGAAATCTAAAAGTGGATAATCAGCAAATAGAGTTTTTAGAATTTTCTAAAATTAAGTTCATTGTAAAAAATGTATAATGAAAACAACGTTAGAATTTTGCCATTTTTCAAGTGAAACTGTTGATTGAAAAAGACGCGCAGAGATGCAACTTTTATAATTTATCCCGGAGCATTGTTAGCCCTGTCTTTTTTTCATATCAGTGTTTTGAAGAATAATTTTCTTCTCGTTTAATCGTTGCCACGTACTGAAGAGAAATATTCTACAAAAAGAAAGAAGGCGGAGCCAAAAATGCTCCGGAATAAATTATAAAACTTTGTAATTCTGGACGCGAAATTCTGAAATATTTCGAAAATATATTATATGCCCATTATTTTAATATTTTAGAAAAATCGTCACCCTAAAATAACACTTTTGTTAACGTCATGATTTTAATGCATACCGATATTTAGAATAAGCCAATTTTTATGTACTACAGCCAAAAATAATTTATTTTAAATCATCATTTACAGATTTGATTTTCTTAAAACAGGGGTTTAAAATACCGTGCTTTAAAACTTTATGCATTTTGAAATTTAAATCGAATACTCTGTTTATAGTAGAGTAATTTAAATGTGACTATTAGTTAGATAAAAATAAATTTTTCACGGATTAACCCTTTGCCGGCTGAATTTATTCGCAGGGTGGCAAGAGTTTTCGTCTCAAAAAGGAGCACTTAATACTTAACGAACAGGCGACGTAAATTTATCTTTTCCTTTCTCAGGGTCGTGTGGGCAGTGTTGCCAGATCTGACGGTTTTTTTTTTTTTTTTTTTTCAATAGTCACCAATAATTTTCAGTTGTAACATTTGCCTAAGTCTATTACGAAGAAGTCTATTACGTATATCAAATATCCCAATTTAAAATTATTGATGATTATTGAATAAAAAATTCGTCAGATCTGGCAACACTGCGTGTGGGAGGGTTGCCAGTTATGACCTGTCACTTCTATCAGGTTTCACATCACTAAAATGAATGTTTTACAAAATATCATATCCGTAGTAAATATTAGACACGTGAATAAATAAATGTGTTACACCTTAACAAAAATAGTGTTCACTTAATCAAAACTGCACAATATCCACGCATGCATATTTATTTTATTCTCTTAAAAAATGACCGAAAACGAAAGGGGGGGGGGGGAGGTAAACAACCTGACTCTTAATATTAAGGTGCTTCTTCCATTATAAAAAAATGAATTGTTTAAGATTTATTGAAATCTTCAAATATTATATCAGGGTTCAAAAGATCGCCTTTTTCTAAGGACGTTTCATTCACCCTTGTTAAGACCTGGTCCCTCTCATAACATTGCATTTTAAATATTACTTTTTGCTTATGTTAAACAAAAATTCCTCGTGTATATAAGTGAACAAAATAGAATATCATATACTTCCAACATAGTGGTATCTAGTTAGTGATATGTAAATTTGATTTTCCATGTGACTACTAGTATAAATACAGTGGTGGACATAATTATAAGACACCTACCTAATTTGACAAATAGAGAAAGAAAAGATTCAGAGCTTAAAAATGTTTTATCAAATACGTCAAAAAAACATAAATTTATTCTGTTATCATATATAATTATTTTATAATAATGATATTTTCATACAATTTAATGAAAAAACTTAAAGACATAATGGACAAAATTATAATACATTAACCGTTTTTTCCGAATGCAGTGGTCAACATAATTAGCAGACACTAATGGTCTAAAAGAAAATCCTCTAACATGGTTATTCAATATTTGGTGGAGCCGCCATTGTTTTTTATAACATGAAAGATGCAATTCGGCATCGAATCTATCAATTCTAACAAAATATCGCAAGACAGTTCTTCCCAAGCACATTTTATAGCATTCTTTAGGTCTTCGACACATATAAACTGCCTCCTATTTTGGCAAACCGCACGAGCTAAGATCCCCCACAAATTTTCGATGGGATTTAAGTCTGGGGAGCGAGAAGGCCACGGGAGAACATTGATATTTTTCTCTGAAAGCCACTATTTTGTTTCGTGTGATGCATGAATCGGCGCATTATCGTGCTGGAAAGTGTAGTTTTCGCCACAAAGAAGTTCACCGTATATGGCTACTTGATCTTTAAGAAGATTCTTAGACTCTTCGGAATTCATTCTTGAATGCACAAAAATAATATACGTTTTCCCTTGAGCCGAAAAACCAGCCCAAACCATTACTGAGTCCACCCATTTAGCGGCTCATTAGTACATGAGGAGACTTCCGCAAATCATGCCAATAATATTGAAACCCGTCAGGACCATCCAGGTTAAACTTTTTTTCATCAAAAAAATAACACAGAGTACCATTTGGAGGTCCAGGCCATAGTTTGTTTAGCGAAGTTTAGACGCTCCATTTTGTGCCGGCTTAGAAGCGGTGGTTTTTTCTTCAATTTTTTATATTTCACATAGGAAGTATTATGCAACACCCTGCGAATGGTTCTCCTTGAACAATTCAGTTTCAAAGCATTTTTAATGCCTGTAGTGGTCATCTTATTCTGTGTAGCTAGCGAAAGCACATGGCGTCTGTCTCTCGAGGACAAGCAAGGAGTACGTCCAGATCTTTTAATCGCTGATTCATTAAGTCCTCTTTTCAAAACATTTCTAATTGCACATCGAGAGCGTTTAATAACTTTTGAAATATTATTAATTGAAGTACCAGTTCCATTTAATCTCCAAATTTCGCGAATTTCACTTTCTTTTAATTCTGTACTTCGTGGCATGTTTGTAAATGCGTGAAGTCGGTTATCGTCTCTTTCAGTTAACTGCTGACGTCATAACAGAGTGCAGAAAATTTGCATATTGCACATTATTTTCGAAAAAAAGCAGGTGTTTTAATTAAAATGTTAGGGTGTCTTATAATTTTGTCCATGGTATTTTTAATTTTTTTTTTTTTTTATTAAACTCTTTAAAAATATCATTTCTGTAAAACAATTACGTGTGATAACAGAATAAATTTATGTTTTTGACGTATTTGATAAAACATTTTTAAGCTCTGAATCTTCCCTTTCACTATTTGTCAAATTAGATAGGTGTCTTATAATTATGTCTACCACTGTAACTCTTACAACTCTCTTTCCTAATGAAAGAACGAAATTTCTGTCATAATTTTCATTATTAATTTCAAATTATTGATAAAAATATTGATGAGATTGTACCTCGGATTTCTCTTCCACCACTATTCTTGCCTAATAAACATAATTTTAAATATATAGGCTTCTTTTAGGCAAAAATTGATATGTGACAGAGAAAATTAAAGACTATAGCAGAGTTGCCAACATTTTGATTTATTCCGGAGCATTTTTCAGCCCCACCTTTATTTCATACTTTTATTTTAAGAGTGATTTTTTCTTATTTTATCGAAAATTATTCTAAAAATAAAGTGGTGAGAAATGAAGTCGGGGATAGAAATGCTCCGGAGTAAGTTAAAAAGTATATATACTGTTGGAGCTAGACTATGGGAAACAACTATACTACGGAAAACCTGCGTATAAAAAATTTTTACAACAGTAATATGGAGAAAGTTAGTGTCTTAAAAAAATCATACCATATATATTAATATTATTTTTAGAAAATTGGCCATATTTACGGTCATTTTTCATTTAAACTGCATGATACTGTTAAGCAAAATAAAATAAAAATGAATTTTTGTCTTACAGGATGGAATCACAGCTCTTCATATGGCAGTTGCTCAGGTTAAAGAAGATACTATTCGGCTTTTGCTTAGTAGAAAAGCAGATCCTTTAATTCCATATGGAGTAAGTAGATTGATATATTTCCTAATAAATATCTCCATGTAGACTAATACAAAATACTTTAATGTATTACAAAAACAAATATTTTATCTTCTGTAGTTTATGTTTAAATACTAGAAGCAATTTCTTACAATTTCCGGTGTGTAATCCGCGAATCAGATAAGTCAGTTTCCCACCAAAAATTATATCTAGTAGACAAAGTTTTATTTTTACGAGGTGATTCTCCGTAGAAATGTAACATTTTTAATAAATAAAATTTCTGGGATAAAAAAGGTTTATTTATCCTGCGGATTTTACGCCGAAATTATAGTAAACAAAAATCTATATTATTTCTTATATATTCTTACATCTCTTATAATTCATTATTGAATGCACATTCTCGTATTATAAATCCAGTGACATACATTGTTATAGAGCATTTGAGTTTCTCATGTCATACTACGTTAATACTTTCATGACCGTTATCCTCGAACTACATAATTTGTGCGTCTATAACTCCATCGAAAGATCTTACATACACATTCTCCATGTAGAATAATTTCTAAAAAGCATACATGATACGATATGCTAGTAGAGAATCGTGAGAAAAAAAAAAGGGGGGGGGGGAGATTGCAGAAAAGCATAATAAAATGCGCAAAAACGTAATAAAAGTTTAGGATTGAAATAATTAAGAGCACCCCTTCATCTGGCATAAATGCATCACGAAAACTGCAACGAAATTAGACAAAAAAAGACTGCCGTAATGGCGAAGAAGAATGAATAAACAAATTATTTATTTTTATTGTAAACTGTGCAATAATATAGTACCCCTAAGGAAGCTTATTATAAAAAAGAATAAAACATGCGGTTACGAAGTAGTTAATAGCGGCAGATAACACATACCTGCCAACATTCTAATTAATATTCCGTAGAATTGTTACTACCCACCCTTTTTCCCCAACACTATTTTTTGTTGTTGTTGTTGTTGAGTAATTTTCTCCAAATGTAATTACGATTAAATAACAAAAATACTTTAAAAAAAAAAAACTGATGTGAAAAGAAGGAAGGTACTTACAATGCTACGAAATATTAATATCTAAGGGATTTACAAATCAGGATATTCAGCTTTTCGTTTGAATTACTCATTGCAAAGCAATTTAGTTTGATTTATTCTATATACATAGTGATTCTGAGGTCATGGGACAAACTTGGAGAGGAAGTTGAGAACATCACAGGCATTCAGAATTGTATAGGAACCCATGTCCCCAAACGTCATTTAAACCCTTTAAGAACCAGGTGATTTTGTGTGGCTAGGGGCGTGGCTCTATAATGTTTCATTTTTTATAAAGAAAATATTAATGTTTAACCCGTTAGTAGTCGCTATAGACAGCGCCACCTATTACAAATTGTGCACTTTTTATTTAAATGTCACCATTAATTTTAAGAAGTGATGTGATCGACGTTTCTTCGATTTTATTCGCGTTTCATGTATATCAAATGGCACTTCTAAAAATTTTTGGTGGCTATTGAATAAAAAAATCTGGCAACACTGAAGGATGGGCGGCAAATCGACCAACTAGCGACTGCTAACGGGTTAAATAAATTAAAAAAAAAAAAATCTGTTTTAATCGATGTATTTTATCGCAGTTATTGCGATATAATACGAACATTGTGTATGATTTTGTGAAATAATAACTCATGCAAAATTTTAAAATTTACACAGCGGTCAGCATCAGTAGTACACAATAGCCCAATAATGCAATTCTTAAAGGGTTAAAAGGACGTTTGAGGACATGGGTTCCTATACAATTCTTAATCCTTGTGATGTTCTGTAACTCACCTTCAAGTGTTTCCCATGACCTCAGAATCACCCTGTATATGTATATATATATATATAGAGAGAGAGAAAATAAAGAGAAAATAAATAAAATATTTCTATGTTGTTACTCGTATATATATATATATATATACACGACTAACTCCTTTCATAATGAGATACATTTCTAAGAGGGGCTACCGCCCTTTCTTATTCCTATAGGAATTTTTTATTTAGCCCTGTAAACAAATTTTTAATTCTATGTAAACTCTTTTCTATTGGAGCAAGGTTTTAAACATTTTAAAAATAATAAATTCGTTCTATTGAATACAGTGTAATGATGATCAAATTCATGTCAAAGAAATGACGTTTGTAAACCGTAATGTATTGAAATTCTCTTTTGCGCCTATATATCGAAACAAAAATAAATAAATAAATAAATAAATAAAGTTTTTAGACTAAAAAATTATGCAGCAAATTCCACGTAATTCATAAATATTTGTACCAAAGTTTGAATTAGTCTAAGGATTATATAACGTGTCAGAATTATTTGTACAATCCTGTAAACTAATTACTAAATCTATGTCATAGGTTCCAAGTCCCCCGTATTTTCAAAGGAGGCTCCATACCGTAAAACTTTTATAAGTGTTTTCACTTATTTCATTTTATTTTTTCGTCGGGAATTTATGCGACAGATACTTTTTTTAAAATTGTTGGATGGTAAATATCATTTAATGATAGTAATGATATTAAATACTTTGGTGTGTCCATGTGCACAAGCCATAAATACTACATTCACAAAAATTATATAGCTGATTCCATATGGTTTATAAACATTTGCAGCAATTTTTAAATCAGTCGGATGACTTTTGTGATCGCAGTCACGGTACAGGTACACAAACACGGACACAAACCCTCCCACACACAAACAAATAGAGAGAGTGACCAGAGCCTGATTAAGGGGGAAGCACACATTATTTATACTTACACCGTTATTTTTTAACAAATACTTTCCTCCTATAATAAACAGAAAATTCTCATTAAAAATTATTTTAAAAGAATTCTGCTGTCTAATAACGGTGAGTAAATTGGATTGTTTTACACCGTTCATTTTTTATAAAAAATATTTCCTCGTCAAAGCGTGGAATTTCTATGACATGAAGTAAAAAATAATTGTAAAAATATTCCGGTGAGATCGGAGATAATGTGTGCTTCCCCCTTAATCAGGCTCTGAGAGTGACAGAGAGAGTAAACCTTTTTAAATATACACGTGGCGGCAGAGCCTGATTAAGGGGGAAGCACACATTATCTCCGCTCTCACCGGAATATTTTTACAATTATTTTTTACTTCATGTCATAGAAATTCCACGCTTTGACGAGGAAATATTTTTATAAAAAATGAACGGTGTAAAACAATCCAATTTACTCACCGTTATTAGACACCAGAATTCTTTTAAAATAATTTTTAATGAGAATTTTGTGTTTATTATAGGAGGAAAGTATTTGTTAAAAAATAACGGTGTAAGTATAAATAATGTGTGCTTCCCCCTTAATCAGGCTCTGCGTGGAGGCCTCCACTAACGTTTCGGCAACTGTGACGCTATCCTCAAATTTCACTTCACATCTGGTAGCTCGATGATTAGGGCTCTAGCACAGAGCCTGGCTAAGATTGGGGTAGACTGTTACCACTATTTTTAATAGTAAATTTTGTTGTATAATAATCTGATATTCTTTATTAAAATAACGATATAAATATTTCTAAACACAGTGGTGTCTATCTGGCGACGTCTGAATTAGATTCTTGGGCATCCGTAATTTCTAATATAAATCATTCCCTAATAAAAACATCAAATATCAATCATATTTATGTTAAAAAATGTGTTGAAAAATCGTAGTGTTAATGTGTTCCGATATTCGAATTTCTATTTGCAGAGTTCGAATCCCGTTTGATGCATGGGTATTCATAGTGTTTCGGAATTTACTTTAAACCAAAGGTCCCGATCTTATTAGCTCTAGCGTGCAAACTGTAATTATAGATCGACAAATAATTACCGAAGCTTCTAATTTAAACCGTGTTGATTACAAAACTACATATCATTTTTATAAATTTAAGGGATATTACGAATAAAGAAAAACACAAGACGTTTAAATATCCCGTTATTCATAAAATTAATTTTAACTCCATGCAAATTATGTCAAACAGTGTTGATAATTTTAGCGACTTTTTTAGACAAGTTCTACCACTAATATTTAATCGTAACGTTTGCATAGACCTGCTAACTATGCTAGTTTATCCGTAATGGTAGTAAGTCCCGCCTTTTTTTCACACCAGAATAGTATAGAGCAATATTCAGCAATATGTTCTCATGATTAAATAAGTAGACTATTGTTCCACAAGTCAGCGTTCCCAACTTTCACAATTTATTCACAACCATTTTTAGCCCCGCCTCTTTTTCATACCAGAAATTTTGAAAAATGATTTCTTTCTTATTTAATCGTTGTCACATATTAAAGAGAAATAACCTATTAAATTTCTGGTGTGAAAAGAAGGCGGGGCTAAAATTCGTTGTGAATAAATTATAAAAGTTGGGAATGCTGCTACAACTATTCTGGTATGAGAAAAAGGTGGGGCTTAATGCCATTACGGATAAACTAGCATACTTAGCAGGTCTACGTTTGCTTAACAGTATTGCCAGATCTGACGGATTTTTTTTATTCAATAATCACCAATAATTTTTAATTGTAACATTTGCCTAATCACTTCGAAGATTGTTAGTCCATTATGTATATCAAATATCCCATTTCAAAATTATTTTTGTTTATTGAATAAGAAATCTGCCAGATCTGGCAACACTGTTGCCTAATCACTTCGAAGATTATTCGTCTATTATGCATATCATATATCACTCCTCAAAATTGTTGGTAATTATTGAATAAAAAAATCCCTAAATTCGGGAACAGTGAATACAAACTCCTTAAATTTAATTACAATAAATATTAAAATAGTGAAATATAATTTACTTTTACAAACATAACATTGTATGAAGCTTTTAGTTTTTTATACGTTTATATTCACAGCTTTAACACTTAACTTACGGGTCACGTAAATTTAGGTTTTTCCACTGTGACTTCCTAGGTCGGGCTGCGTAGATTTACGTTTTTCCATTATGACTTTCTAGAACGGACCACACAGTATTTACATTTTTGCTTTAATTTTCAGTACGTTGCGTTAGTTTTTCATTTTATGCAATTGTGTTATTTTTTTCTTGGTATCATTAGTTATATTACAATCTGTCTGTTGACTCTACTGAGCAGTTTTGCTTTTTAGGTAGTATTTATAACACCTTTCAGACAGGGTTTCCAAATTTGGTCTTTTTTTTATTCAATAGTCACCAGTAATTTTTATTTGTAACGTTTGACTAATCACTTCGAAGATTGATAGTGTATTATGTATATCAAATGTCACTTCTTAAAAGTATTGGTGACTATTGAATAAAAAAAAGACTAAATTTGGCAACCCTGCTTTCAGACGGCGTATTTTCTTATTTTGAACAGAAAACCCCGCCTTTGGGCGTTTCTCTAAAATGTCGCATTATAAAGCAAATGTATTTTATGTATTCATGTTATCATTAAAAATGAAGATATATAGTTTATACTATTTCTAGTCGAAGTATTTATATGAATTCTACCCTGGTAGCAGGGTTGCCAAATTTGGCTTTTTTTTTTATTTAATAGTCACCAATAATTTTGAGAAGTGACATTTGATATACATAATACACTATCAATCTTCGAAGTGATTAGTCAAACGACACAAATAAAAATTATTGGTGACTACTGAATAAAGAAAAAAGGCCAAATTTGGCAACCCTGCCTGGTAGTACAGATACGAAATCTGAGCATATTTTACAGTATAAACGTAGTACACAATATGTAAAACAAACGCCTGTAGACGGAGTTATTTGTAAATGCATTGTACACACAATATGTAAAATACCCGGAAACCAAAAAAGGCAAAACAAATTCGACCCGTCCGTTAAGTGTTAAGCTACATTTAAACTATATATTTGTGTTGTAAAATTATTTTTTCTTCAATTGAAAATATTTTATATTACGATTTCGAAGCTCGTAAGCCTAGTTGCCAACTTTAGCACTCTTTGGTTACCAGATAATTTTAATAGAAATTTTTATTTTATTTAACCACTGAAAACTGTTCCATAAATACTCGTAAATTAAAATTTTCGGTTAAAATTTTCCTATAGCCAAAGAGGACTAAAGTAGCAACTATGTGCGTAGTTGTAACTAACAATCTAAATTGGGTTTGGGGTTGTTATATGTATCAATGGTACGTATTTTTTAGAGCCAATACCTTTTACAGGAATCCATTGTGGTATGTTTCCGAAATTAATTTACTGAAAAAGTATTATCGAATGTACTGGTGAAGGAAGAGAGTACCATCGACATCTGGTTATCGCTCTACGATAATATTTTGGTAATTTTTAAACATATCTGTATATATAAATATAATGTTAGTGCATAGCCTCCTAAACTAGATGCCTGTCGCATGGCTCGTAAACTTGGCAACAGTTCAAGCGGTAGACAGCGCCACCTGGTACAGATTGCGCGAATTTTCTATTCAACAGTCACCAAAAATTTTTAAAAGTGGGATTTGATATGCATAAAAGGTGAATAGAATCGAAGAAACGTCAATTTTATATACCATATATCACTTCTTAAAATTATTGGTGACAGTTGAATAAAAAATCGCGCAATTTGTACCAGGTGGCGCTTTCTACCGCTTGAACCGTTGCCAAGTTTACGAGCCGCGTGACAGGCATCTAGTTTAGGAGGCTATGGTTAGTGCTTGTACTTCCAACGTTTGGTGCAGTTACTTTTCTTTAATACCACTATTTATATAAAACAATCTTCGCATTATTCAATTTAAAAAAAAATGTACAAACGATTACAGAGCTGCCAGCCTAATCCGGAGGATTGTTAGTACCGCCCCTTTTTCCACACCACTTAATTTTTAGAGTGATTTTGTTCAAATATGTTTACGATAAATTAAGAAGAAAAATACTCTAAAAAAAGACTGGTGTGGAAAAAGGAGCGGGTACTAACATTCCTCAATATTAAGTCGGCAGCTCTGCGATTAGAAAAATCTTTCCATTAAAAAAAAAAAATAAAATAAAATAAAATAAAATAAGTGGTATTCAAATAGTAACTGTGTCGAACGCTGCATTTGTACACTAAGTGATAGCCTGTTTGTTCGCATACATTATCGCAACATAATTCTGATTTTTTTTTTTTTTTTTTTTTTTAAGGCATCGTTGCGAATATCTAATTATTTATAAAGCAACTATTACTAATTTTGTTTTTGTTTTTTACGATCATGGAAAAGAAATATAAAGTATTTTTATTCACATATAATGATGTTAAAAAAGCGTAAATGTTAGCAGTTAGGGAAAGGGTATCTTTCTTCAAACTGTAGTTTTCACAATTTTCATGAATTTCAAGTATCTGATGACTCTGCCTTCGCGAGATTCACTCTTTACGTCACGCTACCCGTCAAACTATCACGCATTCCACAAAAAATAGGAAAATTACACCGTCAGACATATTTCACCTCTATAATTATCAGCTTAATTAAATACTGGAATACAGTCTTCTCACTTATTTTTTACTAACATGTAACTTCGTGAAAGTTTTTTCACGAAAAAATGAATCACATTTCTCTTTTGAATTTACCCAAATAGGTTTGACTGTAATAAACTCTGACACATTTTTACAAAATCCTACACTTTGACACATTCATATATATTTCGTTTAACTGAGCATGGATTTTTAGAAAAGTATTGGTTAGGAGA
>OZ005651.1:230825879-230879879 GCA_963930645.1 Salticus scenicus
ATATTAAGAAATATATATTTATTTTAACTGAGCATAATTTTTTAGAAAACTTATTTGTTACTTTGACAGTACTTCAAAACATATTAGAAATTGCTAGTTTTAATAACAACATACAATTTATGGATTTAACTTTCAAATGTTTTAATCTTCATTATAAGCAATTAATATTTTCATTAAACAACGTGCATATGAGTTTTCAATGGTTAATCAGTAACAGAAATCTCTTACCTAGACGGCAAAAATATGCAGTAATTTCTTGATGTGGTGTGAATACTTTTTGTCTGAATACTCAAGCTCTAGTTCCACCACATTTCTTGCGACAACTGACGCCTCTGCGCATGTGCTAACTCAACGACGCCAGCTTTACACAGGGATGGAACACTCAGAACTCATACCACTATCAATGTAACAAAAATTTCTACTTCTTAAATCGGTGATATTATAGGTAGAAATATTTCTTAAACAAATATCGGTATGAATTCTGCGCCCATGTTCCATACCTGTAGGGTTGAAAATCCTGGTGGCTTAGAGAATTATTGACTTTTTAAGGTTCATTACGTTTTGTTTTGGCAAAATTAAAATACTTTCCTAGGATTTAGTTCATGTTTTATAAAGATATTACACTTAAGAATATTACATTTCTCATTGAGATTAAGTGATTCATTTACTTGCTTTTAACGCATAAAGTGAATATATATATATTAGCATATTAAACTATTTTTGCAATTATTTTATGATTTTAAAAATTTATTAAACGCAGAATATTTCTTACATATAGTACAATGACATCAGAAATAATTTTTATACAGGGGTTTAAATTTGGTTCAGCTTATATATATATATATATATATATATATATATGTATAGTAATAATTTGAATAATTTTCTCTAATGATGGATACGTCAGTAAAGGAAAAGATATTATTCATAAATAGTGGTATGAAATCTGCGCTAGATTTCACTCCTGTTTATATGATAAAAAAATATGTTTATAATAATTCTCTTAAAAAAATAATATAAATAATAATAATAAGAATAATGAAAGTTTTCAAAAATTTGATCTAAAAAAATTAACGATTTTTCACAGAAAAAAAAAATTTGAAAATTAATGGTTTCCAAAAATAAATGTATACATATATATATATTACTAAATTCTGTTCTCAAATAATAAAAATAATGATATGGACGTTTTTTATAAAAAGTATAAAGCACTTATTATTTTTTTTTTCTGTATGTATCATCGTCATCATCATCATCATTAATTTGAGCCTTTATCAATCCACTAAGGCCTCTCCTAAGGGATTCCAAACTGCACTTTATATATATATATAATCAGAAAAAAATGCTATAAATTTCTTTTAAGTGAAAAAAGGACTTAAAAATTATCAATCAATGAATAAATTATGATAATATTTTTAAAAATTGTCTTTAAAATATGCATAAATAAATAAAAGGACGTTTTCTAGCTTTAAAAACCGTGAAAATCGAATAAAATTTCAACGTTCAAGCAATATTTATTTTAATTTATTTGTCAAAGAATCAACAAGTTAATACACAAATAAATTCAGACTGTACATTTAAATAATAATAATGCTAAATTGAGAGGGGAGAAATAGAAAATTAGATACTATGAAGAACTTAAAATTTATTTATTTTTTTTAATTTATTTATTTTTTTTTATTTATTTATTTAATTAATTTTTTTTTATTAAAATAGCTTTGAAAAAATTATGCCTACATTGTTATATTTAAATGCATATAAATGTAAAATTTCCTAATTTAATTGTAGTATGATTAAAATCTTGGAATAACTTCTAAATGATTTTCTACGTTAAGTAGTAGCTATTAAAAATATTCATTGTATATGATACTAAATGTTCATTTCGTAAGAAAATTTTTATGTAGGAGTTTAAATATTACACAATATTAAAATATCACTAGAACGTAATCTTAAGCATTTTAATGCTTTTGCAGAACCAAGATTCATGCATTTCATTAATTGCAGTTTTGAAAATTACACATTGTAGCAACCCTAGTATTATTACAGAATTTAAACATTAAATGGGCAGCAAATCGCTGCAAGTAATAAATTACTAATATATTGGAATATTAAAACGCATTCAAATGTATACTATTCGTTACGGAAATTTTTATTCAGATCGTTTCTACAGCAGTTCACTTCCTCAACATACATATAAAGCAAAATGTATATCACATATATTACATGTATATAAAAATTTTAGGGTTTCTTTCCGTATGCAAAAGTTAACTTTTAAAAGCAGCAATAGTATAAGAATGTCATAGCTTTAGATTTCACCGTTCTGAAATTTATATAGACTCTGTTATAATTTATGAGTTGCGGTAACCTGGTTGGCAGAGCGTCCGGCTCGTAGTTGAATAATTGTGGATTGGATATTCGAGCCGACCAAAAACCGTTGTGCACATTAATAGTGGTTGATGCACGTAAAATCTGTCGTGGCTGCAATGTCTTCCAAGCTCCATAAAACAATACTTCTGAGTTTACCGAAGCGCAAAAGCCATCGCCTCCGTTAAGGATCAAAATTGAGATGGATATCTCCAGACCATTCCTAAGGTATGCTGACCAGATGTTTTCATTTTCTAAGGACATTCCGTTTTTGTAAGCCTAACAAGGAAACATTCAAAAAGTGACGTCTTCAAAAAATATTGAAAGAAATATATGTGATTCTACTCTTCATAAAACATCAGAAAGTAAAAAAATGATCAGCTGAAATGAATTACAGCGACTACAAAAAATTATCAAAATTAAGCATACTTGGCGATTTCACACTGTTAGGCGATTGATTTCGAGTACTTGGCGGAGAAGCAAAACACGGTTTTCTTCGTACACGGCAATCTCGGTACTAGCGAACTTATCGCCTAACAGCGCTAAATCGCCAATAATGTTTAATTTTGATAATTTTTTGTGGTCGCTGTAATTCATTTCAGCCGATAATTTTTTCACTTTCTGGTGTTTTATGAAGTGTAGAATCACATATAATTTTTTCAGTATTTTTTGATGACGACACGTTTTGAATGTTGCCTTGTAAGTTTAAAAAAAATTTACAGAAAAATTATTCATCATAATTACTAGCATTTTGGTACCCATTTATAAAGAACATAAAATTGTATTTTCCTAATTAGGGAATTGTTATAATTATTAACGTTTTTAATTTATGAAGGTACTCCAATTTGGTCACCATACCCTAAGGTTAAATCCCAGACCTTCGACCATTGTGCTGCTCTAGTGGGACGTAAAACCCATTCAACCTCAACCTCTTACAATATATATGTTATTCTTGTTAGTACTCTTATAATATTAAATTCTGAAAAAAAAAAAAAAAAAAAAAAGTATTGTTTTATGATTTATTTACGAACATATTATCCATAAAAAGAACACATGAAAAAAAAAAAAAATAAAAAAAAAACTGTGTTTATTCCAGGATTTAATATTAAAACTAAATATAAAAATAGTTACAAGATAAACATTAAGTCTGCGGGGCAGTATTTATTGCTCATAAAAGATAAGCATTTAATGCTATTCATAGAAACAAGAAAAATAATTTAATGTAACGCATTAAAAAAGAAAAAAGAAAAGAAAGAAATCCAAAAAGATTATTTTATTTCCTTAAACCAAAATACAGTCATACGATTTACAAAAGCTTAAATATAATACAGATCTTGATATTTCAGTTTTTTTTTAACGAAAACTTTTCTTTTATCTTGGCCTACGGGTCAAAAATTTTTCATCAGTTATTTATTAAAATTCTTATGGTATGCGTGTATGTACTGGCTTATTAATAAATAATTCACTTTTCGAGTAAATATTGCTCTTTTTTGGGTTGCACTGAAATATGCTCCCGCTGCTTTTATGAGACTGAATTACCATACAGATTCCACTCCCTATCTCTTCGTTCACGTGACTCAGGTAATTGCGAAAAAAAAAATGTCTTTCTGGAGAAAATGTGATATCATTTTTATGATCTGTAACTTTGCATGTGACAGTGGTCTCCCACTAAGTTCGTCACGACTTTCGTTAAGTATTCAACGGCCAAAGTCACAGCTGTTGGTCTGGTTTACACTCTCACAGAAGAACAAAAAGGGCTTATTAAAATGGCCATGTAGGTTAGAAATTTGAATGGCCTATTTAATAAAGAAATCTTTGTATGAATAGACAACTTAAGCCATAAGGATAAAAAAAAACGCCTTATTTTGGGTTTTATCATAATATTAAAATAAAATATTAGAACAAAATTGTAAAAAAAAAATATTTTTATAAACACTGTACATTTTGTTTTATTCTATTATGTTATTTGCTTTAATTTTGAAAAGGTGTGTTGGTGTTGCCGTTCGGGATAAGGCCAATTGTCTGCACTCAGGGACGTTGGCTTTAAGGGGATGCCTTCCGTGGGGAACCTTTCTAACAAGGAACATCACCCAAGTGTCCGGCTCGGATTTCTGTGAGAGAGAGAGGTGTTTCTTTCATATTTGATCAGCTATCAAATTTTACTCGAAAATATGCGAAAAATTTGTATTTATACAGCAAGTGAATACTCAAATGAATAATTCAGTTGAAATAATTTTCAGTACTATAAATTTTCATTTGTGACTTAAACATGAAAGCGCAAAATCATTTTGCTAAATCATTTTTAAGTCAGGCGGAGCTTACTGTTGATATGTGGCTTTATACATTTTAAAAATTCAATAAATATAGAAAACATCGACGATAGCAAAAATTTCTATGATCAAAAATATTTGGTGCATGCCCTCTATCAGAAATTAAAATTTCATTAAAATCGCAGCCGGACACTTGTGCGATGTTCCTTGTAAGTATTTTTGAAAAGAAAATAGAACCTAAATTTTATTTAACTTACATGTGCTGTCAATATTGATATTTTAATTAATTTTTGCGCATATTTGTAAAAAAATCGCATGATATGCGATATTTAATAGCTAATTCTATGTTATCGAATATGTTTTCCAAATATTTAATCTACCACTTTTTTCATCATCACGTACCAAAATTTTAACTAATTGTCTTGATATATATATATATATATATATATTTAATTCAGTAAATGGTGAAAAAAATTGAACATAATACAGAAAGAGTTCATACTTTTCAAAATCAATATTTTCAAATCTTTTTGGAAAATTTTACTTGGATGGTGTAAGGAAATCACTAAAGGTTTCGGAAAATACTTCCTTCTGCTACCGGGTATCTTACAAAAGAGCTTTTGCATTATCCTCAATCCAATAAAAACAATCATATAACTTTTTCTGATAAAAGTTAAAAATTATTTTAAATTTTCGTATATGCTGCGCATAGTCAGAAAAAAAAAAAAAACTTCTCCTACCCTCGACTAATTTTGCCGCAAATCATCCTGTAAATATGCGACTGGTGCCAGTCGATTAGTAATGAAGTCTAGTTTATAATGGTATCGATTTTGCTTAGAAGGTCGTCGACATATTAACCCTTTGTCGCCCTAACGCTCTAACCGGTGTTGCCAAGATTAGGGACTCTTTTTTTTTTTTTTTTTTTGTCTCTCAACTGTCACTAATAATTTTCCGCAGCGATATTTGGCGTGCAAAATGACGAATGACCTTCGAAGTGATTAGGAAACAGTTAGAGTTAAAATTTAGTGATGAATATTGAATAAAAATTTGGCAACACTATCCAGAGGAGTGAAATTAAATACATACTTGCCAACCATCTCATTATGAACCGTACAATTTTTAGTACCCGCCTTTTCTTTCACACCAGTCATTTCTTAGAGTAATTTTATTCTTATTTAATCGTAACATCATTTGGAGAGAATTACTTTAAAAATAAAGTGGTGTGAAAAATGGGGCGTTAACAATTGTACGGTTATTAATGAGATGGTTGGCAAGTATGTAAATAGGACTGACAAAGGATTAAAACTCACACCAGCTTAATTTTTTGAAATAGGGATACGCTTTTTAAACAATTTTTGGAGTTATTTAGATCAAATCATCCCCGAAAATAGTATAGTTTATATATTTCTCTCAAATTTTTATAGTTTTATACTATCAAAGTCTGAGGATGCTTATGAATGTGACAGACTTTAATTTATATCTTCCCACAAACTTATTTATTTCAATTTTTTTTTTTTTTTTTTTTTTTTCCAAAGCCTTGTAGTGAAATGACACAAACATGTTCCATGCATATTTATGTTTAAAAAAACATATTTCAAACTATGAAAATTATTAATAAATTCATATTCCAAAGAAAATATGAATTATTACCTATATTAATTTTTGCATTAAAAGAATAAGCTTCTTCTAAAACACAAATTTACAAAAAGTATAGCAGACTATTCGTATGACCACTGCACCAGTAATAAATACGAGGCATGAAAGGTTCATGCCTTGTATTTATTATTCGTAATGTAAAATTATATTTATTGTTGTATTTATTATTCGTCATCTTTGCATTTAATTTCAGACTCCTACTCCCAACAATTAGGGAGTAATGAGGTTGCAACCTTAAACGTCAAATAAAAAATAAAATAAAAAAAGTGGTAGAAAAATAAAGCGGGTTTTAAGAATGCTCCTGAATAAATTATAAAATTTGGTAACTGTGCTATTTCTGCAAGATAACAAATTCATAGCTGCTAACATTTCTAATTTTTACTCGACATTGTTATTAAACACCTTTTTTTTTCACACCATTTCTTTTTTTTTTTTCAGAGAGTAATTTTCTTCTTATTTAATCGTAATTGCATACGTAATTACATATTTTAAAAAATCTTACTAGAAAAGAAGTGGTTTGAAAAGTGGAAACGTACTGAAAATTTTGTGTATTACAGGGGTGTTTGTGGCCCCGGAAATTGCTACCAGAATATTTTAATAGTGATACTATTGGCAATTTTCTAGTAAAGTTTTGCAATTAAATATAATCAAAAATTCAATTCATAATTACTGGTGGGAAATAAAATAAAAATCCCGGAACGCAAACACCCCTGGTATTAGAGAATTGCCAATAATTTAATTTATTCCGTTACATTGTTAGTACCAGTTTTTTTTTTTTTTTTTCCCACCAATTTCTTTGCAGAGTGACTTTTTACTTTCTTCTATCTATATATATATCTATATAGGCAAGCATAAAATTTGTAGTCCCTTTTTAACATATTAATTATGGGAGTAGAGGGTTGAAAATGGTATCATTAGAAAGGTATGGTTAGCCGGAAGGTGCGAATACGAATATTATTTTCTTACGATGTCAAGAAGGTATTTAAAAATACATTTATTTTTTATGCATTTCCCCCATTTTTCCCTTTTATACACGTATTCCTTTACATTAAAAAATACCTAAAAGTAGAAAGTTGTTAAATCTTGCAATTTCATAAAGCTCAAATAAAACCATAGACACAGTAATTTGTATAATGTAGCATCACTATACGCAAGCGAAGTGATGACATCACTGTCTGTCCATGGAGCCATGAAAAAGATTTTCTATGTTAATCGTCCATTGGATTTTTTGTAAAAAATTATTAAAAAATAACGGAAATTATCTGCCGATTTTAATTCCGATATTTGGGTATAGTTATATATAAGTTACGGTCTACATGTGTTTGATTGAGTTATTTTTTATGTAAAATTGATAAAATTTTAATTTAAAATCACAAAACTCCAGAAAAAAAATGGCAAACTTCCAGTTTCGAATGTAAACATGAACATTTCATTTCAAAGGGTGATATTTAAACAATAAATATTCAACTAATATACTAAATAAAAGGAAAATGGATTTGTTACTAACTGCTGCATGTATAAGTAGACGATACGGAAAAAAATCCGATTTCCGTTTTTTGCTGAATTTACATGTTTTGAGCTTTCTTCAAGTTTTAATTAACTGAAATTGGCTACTTATTTTTTAAAAAAGTCTCTTTATTGCTAGCTTTTGTGGGTAGAAGAAGCAAGTAGAAGATACATAAAAACTTTTGATTTCCGGTTTTCGATGAATTTACACGTTTTGAGATTTCCTTGCATTTTGATTAAGTGAAATTGACTACTTATTTTTATTTTTTAAAAAGTGGATTTATTATTCTTTCCTCTGCATATATAAGTAGAAAATATAAGATTCAGAAAAGTTTTAGATTTTCGGTTTTCGATAAAGTTACACGTTTCGAAATTTCCCGAACTCAATTCGACCATTTTTGAAAAATATCTTTTTTTTTTGTTGTTGTTCAAACACTGTACTTTATGAACCAATCGAATTAATTTAACAGAATTTGATACTTGGTTGGGCCTTTGTTTGACATGGTACCTATTAGCTTCTGGGCTGTATCACACAACAAGGGGCGTTTTCACGTTGCGATTTTCTCTCATTTCAGGAAAGGCTAACATCTACAGAGAGAAATAGTTATATTAAGTAAAACTCTGCTGATTCAGTTAGAGTGAATATCGGCAAACAATTGCCGCAGCTGTGTTGCAATTGCATTCCGTTTAGGACAAGGCAATAACTTTGCTTTGCCTCGCTTTGAAAAAAAAATGGTCGAGTTTCGACCACTGGGCGATACTAGTATGTATAAATAGAGAAAGTATTGGATTCGTGAAAATTTTCGAACTCCAGTTATCAATGAATTTACACGTTTTGGGATATCCTGAACACGATTTCACTGTTTTTACAAAATGTCTGTCAGTCTGTCTCTGTGTGTGTGTATCAAAAATTTTGTGGGCGCTGTATCTCACGAACCATTGAACGAAATTTAATCAAACTTGGTATTTAGTTGGACCCTGACATAAACTGGTCCTGATTAGATTTAGGGATAAATAGCTCAAACAGGTGGCGCTGTCATCGCATTTTTTCTAAATTTTTAACATGGCAGTATAGGACAAAGTTTAGTATAAATGCACATAATGAGAGTTATTTTAAACGTGTGACATTAAAATTGATATGAATTATTTATAATAGTAGTAGTTAACCAGGAAAAAATTTAGTGCATGTAGGAGCAATGCTTTCCCCGCCCCCCTGGGGGGGGAAGTACACCCTCGGGGGAAGTAGATTTTCAACATGGGTATCTTTCGATAGATCTCGTCAATACCTTTAAAGCGAATTGTTGAACTATAGATCTGTGATAATTTAAAAGAAAGTTATCGATTTTTTTAACTTTTAACCAAAAAAAAAACTAAATCGTATTCCTTCTGATAATTGCAAAAAAAAGGCTTTCTTTCGGCATTTAGTGATATGTATAACTCTGTCAGATAAAAATCGTCTGCATTTATAATGGAAAATAATTTAATAATTTAATAAATAATATGTATTGAAAGAATTTTGTGTAAAATTATATAGAATTACGTCATGTGGTGGCCACATCATACTAGTTTCAATTTGTAATTGATGTTAAATAAGAATTAAACTCTTCTAACAAAAGTGAAGTGGAAAGAAAAGGCACTTTCTAACAATGTTACGGATTAAATTACAATGTTTTGTAGAATAAAGCAGTTTTGTAGAATAAATTAGGAATGCTGGCAGCTATGCATATTGCTTGTGACAAATGATAAGTGCCAGTAAATAATATTTTGAGATTATTTTTAAAGAGATCTGGAAAATTTTCCACATACGTTGAAGATAATGTCATAAAAGGTTTTTTGAGCCGATTCAAATACTGATTTTCAACTATCTCTTGCATTGTAAAGTTGAGTTTGACCGTTCTTCTTAGAGACATATATTGTATCAGCTAAGTCTACATCGGTGTTTAATATTTTACCGAAGGTGTTTCTTAAAAATCCAGCTATTTTACTCAGTTATTAAAATGATTATACCTTGGAAATTTTATTGCCAAAAAATTGCTTGTTACAGAACTCGAAATTTCCACCTTCTTTTCAGGATACTTTCAGGGAAGAGATATTTCTGCCTTTTTTGTACACCACTTAATTTTTAGAGTAATTCTCTTCAAACATATTTACGATTAAATAGGAAAAAAAGTACCGTAATTTCTGGTAGATGACCCGCAGGTAAGATGTGTTATTTCTCCACCAGAAATTTTATTTAATAGAGAAATCTATACTTTTTGGAAGAGCTCGTACAAATATAAATTTCTTTATCAATTGAAATTTCTGGTGCAAAACTGGATTATATAACCTGCGGGGTATCTACCAGAAATTACGGTACTCAAATTAAAAAACTGATTGGTGTGAAAAAGTAGGCGGAAAGGAGCGGGACTAACAATCTTTCGGGTTAGGTTGGCAAGTACGTAGCAGTTATGACCAGAGGTCGTACTCTCCGCCCTACTTTCAGGACATTCTCAGAGATAAGAAATTCCCGCCTTTTTTGACACCACTAACTTCATGCAGAAATACTTTTGGTATACTTACAAAAATGTGATACGATTATACAGGGTAGAGATTATTTTATAAAAATAGTGGTAGCAATAAATTTGAAATTTTCTCATTCATGAGAGTGTCCGAAAAAAGGGTAGAGATTACGACCACTGGGTATGATTTTATTTTTGGATTAATATTTTGTCCATGTGTAATTAAGATTAAATAAGAAGAAAAATTCTATAAAAAAGAACTGGTGGGGGAAAAAAGCGAATACTAACAGTATTACGGAATATTAATTAAAATGGTGGCAGGTGTGATTTTTGAAAGAACTTAAAACGTTATCTAAATTCGCATCATTACAAATTTCTGCTATTTTTAGATTTTTATTGCTTTTGCTAATATTTTTCTTTTTATTATTTTTAATGCTTTTTTCCTTTACACTTCTTTTTAACACACACGCATGTGAGAGATGAAGATTGATAAAAATTTTGTTTAGATATGCTAATTTTAAATATTTATAGAATTTTTTAATATTCATTCATGTATAATCATAAGAAAAATAATTATTTTTCTATGATTTACAATTGTATGTTAAGGAAAGTGAAAATGTTTGAATAATTTTATTATAATTTATGATCTTCTTATTAATTTCAAATATATAAGGATCAATTTATCGTTAATTTTAAAAACAACTCTAATAAAATTTATAAGGAAGATAAATTATCCTAACTTTTGCATAAGTAAAATCGCTCGCCATTTTAATTTATAAAAACACCATCTCGCCAAGCGTTCCTCTGTGTGGGAAATTAGAGTGAACTCGGAAGTTAGCTCGTGAGTCAGCTCGGGATATAGTATCCTTAGGCAAAACTATATGACACACACACACACAAAGTGCACTGGTGACGGAAACGGTTATTCTCGTTCACAAAAATTTTACGAGGCCCTACTTAAGGCGTTTTTCTATAACAAAATATTATGTGTATAAAAGAAAAGAAAAAGCAGATTTGCTAAATCACTTATTTAAGACAGACATAATTAAAATTTTGATGTAATTAACCTTTTATAGTAGTGTGAAAAGTATTCTTCTACTTTTCTGAAATTCGCTTCCTCAAGATCGTCCAATTAAATTTACTCCGAAAAAAATTTCTTTTTGAAACCTTGAAAGGTGTACTTACTCCTCCATCCCCCCATTATATTTATTTATTTATTATTATTATTTTTTTTTTTTACTTAATTAATCGTACGAACTTACAACTAAAAATTCCGAACGTAAAATACTGGCGGAAGAATCAGGGAAAAGATTTCGGCAGTCGACACCCTGTTAGATCCAGGGAGGCTAGTTAACACAAACACATCTTATACACAGTCACAGTGCTCGACTTGCTTGAAAGAAAGGAGTACCGTACTATTATAAAAATTGAAGATTACAGTGTAGATAAATCGCCCTGATGTAAGTAGTTTATTTCTTACACCTCGTTTTATTACTTTATAAAGTCATGTATCATTTATTATTATTATTATGGTAATGAAAATTATTTAATATAAAAGAAATTCTTTTTGCTCTTTAGCGAAAAATTATTTGTTGTAAATATTTTATAAGCTTATTATAAATGTAACTATGTATGCACATAATGTACTCTATTTCTTGATCGTAATTATTTAGTAAGTAATAAGTTATTTTAAGCGTTGTGATTATTATTTATTCGGGGACAAAAGAATAATTTATCGAATGTTTTTTTTTTTTTTTTTTTTGTCAATGAGATTGATTGCATTTTCATGTGCTTGTTCATAGAAATAGGGCTTATAATTAAGCACAAAAATGAGTTCAATATAACATTTTCGCTATATAAATTGACATATTCTATTCTTTCATATAAAATAAATTTATATGATATTTTAATTCTATGAATAGATTGAAAAAAAATTTTAAGCTACAGAAATGTTATACGTTTAGCAAGAAATATGGTTTTTAAACTAAAAAGTATTTTGGTTAGTAATTAACTTTTAAAATCGATTACAAATATACTGGATATCGATAGATACTAGAAGTAGATTTTCGATGTTTCTACCGTGTCGCAAAATTTATAATATCAATAATTAAATTCACAAATGATAATTCCAGAATTATATAAATATTTCTTCTTAAATTAAACCAAAAAATTCAACGAAACACTCTGCAAATAAAACTATTATTTTTATTTATAACACATTCAGCAGGAATCTAAAACGAGAAAATCAGAAATGCAATAATATTTTTTATTAAAATCCACAATTAAAAACAAAAATGAAAGTTATAAATCTACTATCCTACTTTTTCTAAAACTAATTAATTTTTCGAGATTTTTCTTGCGTGTATATTAAGGAAACTGTCCTAAAATTTGACAAAATAGAAGCATTGTTGCAATTTGGAGAATATTTCCAAAAGATAAACACTTCATTTATCTTCAAAGCCCTTCATAGACAGTAGTCACCGATGTTCATCTTGCGTGCACAAAACCGCCAATATTCTAAAAGCACGTCCATTGCAGTGAATGTTTAGAATTTTAATCAGATATTTATGGTAATATCTTTCATAAATTAGGGTTTTAAAAATGAGCATTGATTTGTGCTGAGAGTACTCATCTTTGAGAAATGTTAGTACAATCAAGGTTTAGAGCCAACATTTTCTTTCTTTCAAATGAGAAACCCATATTTATTATGTCAAATCTTTAAAAGAGCAGACTAATGTATGTTTTCTCTCTAGGGGTTATTTATTGCTTAAAAAGGAATTTCAACAATTATCCTTTTCACGTTACAGTATTAAATAGATATTGTGATAAATTTGTTTTGTAGACTATGTGATAAGGTTTTTCTTATGACAGCTAAAATATAAAATACTAGCTACAAACCTTTTTGATTAGAAAATTTGTTCAATAAATTATTTTTTCAGATTGGGAACCATTATTCATTGATCTAGGTGATTACCTAGATCAATGAATAATGGGTGTACCTTATAAGGTGTTTAATTGTGTTAAATTCTGTTATGATAACTGTACGTAATTTCATTGAAACAAAATTATTGAATTTTGGCTCATTTTTCTACGTCTATTCCAGAGCTGCCAAACTTTATAATTTGTTCCGGAGCATTGTTAATTCCACCTTTTTTTCATACCACTTTTACTTTTTTTTTTTTTTTTTTTTTTTTAATCACAGATATGTATTAGAGAAAATTATTCTACAAATAAAACGGTGTGATATAAAGGCAGAGCTGAAAATGCTCCGAAATAAATTATAAAAATTGGCAACTCTGATATTCAGACACATCGATTTGAATATAAAAGTAGTATTTTTACATTAAAACACTTAGCATTAAATGAAATTTAAATTCAATAATAGAAATTTTCATAAATAGCTTTTCATTTCGTAAGCATTTTTATAGACTGGTTACTAAAATAATCATCTGATCATTCTATTGAAAAGCGGTTTCTGCAAAGTCTCGAAGCTTCATATATTTTCATTCCTTACACCATTATAATCGAATAGAATTTTTCTGTAACAATTTTCCAATATTGAATGATACGAACTTTATTTTTCATAAATAATTACATTCGAAAAAGAAGACTGATAATTTTATACTAAATTGATTGGCTATAAGAAACAGAATGTCAAGTATATAAATTTAAGGAAACAAGCATATTCTGCCACAATGTACAATATGATTGGCATGAAAGAAATTTCCATATTTAACATAATCACACAGAGTCTAGTTAACATCAGAACACACTATCACTACTATTTTTATTTATTTTTTGATTTCAATAAATAAAAATTCCTTGTTAAAATAAGAAGACAATTATTTTTACAACGTAATCGTATCTATTTGGCAATTTCTAAATTCAATTCTTAGAAACTGCTAATTTATTATACAAATTGTTTCTTAATGAAAGTACGAAATTCAAACATAAATAAGTCAAAAATTAGTTTAATGATTATGACTGTGGTTTTATGACTATTAGTTTATGACTGTGCTCTCTGGCACGATACTCCCCTTATCTTGAAATGGGGAAGGAATAAGCTGCCAAGTGTAAGATCTGTTCGCAAATAGCACGGTTCGGAAATCGCACTCTCGGAAGTAGCACGTAACCCTAGAGCCATATCTCGAAGTCTCCGCCCCTTTTCAGGAAGCTTTCTGAAATGAAATATTTTTGGCTTCTTTACCACTACTATGTTTATACCGAAATATTTTCTGTGTTTTTATATTAGAGTGCCGTGATTATTTAATCCCGAATTGTAATCATAATTTAATCACCAATTAGAGAATATTGCATAAAAATAGTGGTAGCAAAAGAAGTAGAAATTTCTCATTAATGACAGTGTCCTGAAAAAAGGGCGGAGAGTTCGAGCTCTGCTAAACCCACTCTGTGGCAGAAGAATGGGTATAATGCTTAATTTGCAAAATGGGAGCACACATTAAAGGCATGAGAGGGAACAAAATATCATTTGCTTGAAATAATTTCAATTCTGACTAAGATTGACGTCTATGTTGATTTTGTCTTTAATTTTATCTTTATTTTACTATAATCCATTTGATATAATTTAATTGTTACTATACCAAGAAGGTTATAATTTAATATTAGTTATTATTTGTCTTTTTTAATAAATTAATAAATTATTGATGACCAAAAACATTTTGAAATATTGTCGTTTTTATTGTTAGGGTTCCCTTTGTATCCGTTACAATTTGCCCCAAACCCGGGGCAAATTATAACAGGGAAATAATTTTGCAAAAATATTTTTTATATAAATTAGCAAAATTAACGAAAGTTTTTTTTTATGAATATGATAGATGAATATGTATGCTATAGAAAACAGCAATTAGAAACAGGAAAACGTAAATACATTTCAAAATATACTTAATTTTCCAAAAACTGGCCACCCCACCCTCCCCTACTACGAAAATAGGTGCGGTTCTGGTGCACGGAGTTTGACAAAGGCAGAAGAGATGTGTGAGAGGAAGCACAGGACGACCAAGCACATCCACCGCATATGATAATGTTTGCCTTGATGAAGCTTTGATTCGTCGCATTACTCTCAGGGATCGTCGCATTACTCTCAGTAAAATATCACAAGAACACAATATCTCCTTTGGCAGTGCACACAGTATTGTGCATGAACAATTGGGCTATCGGAAGACATGTGCTCGTTGGGTACCAAGACAACTCACGGATGAGTAGAAAGCCACGCTAATGGGGTTCTCTCTCGAGCACTTGATGCGTTTTCAGCGGGAGGGCTTTATATTCCTACACTTTATCGTTACCAGTAATGAAACATGGGTGTTTACGTGACACCCAAGTCGAAGCAATCTTCAATGTCATGGAAACATTCCTCATCACCCCTAGTAATAAATTCAAAGCAACGCCATCAGCAAAGAAAGTTATGGCTACTTTTTTGGGACAATCAAGGAGTGCTGCTGGTTGATTTCCTCACTCATGGAGCAAGCGTAAATGCTGCCAGTTATTGTGCCATGCTGGGTAGATTGTGAGAGGCAATTCGCTGTAAACGACTGGGACTGCTCACAACAAGCGTCGGGTTGTTTGCCCGAGCGCATACGGCCACAGCTACGCGCGAATTGTTACAGTATATTCGATGGGAGGTATTGGTCCACCCTCCTTATAGTCCTGACCTCGCACCAAGTGATTTCCATCTCTTCAGACCTGTAAAGAAACACTTGGGAAGTCAGCATTTAAAAACCGATGCTGAGGTTCAGCAAGCCGTCCTAACGTGGTTGCACAACCTTGACGCTGATTTCTTCTATGCTGGTTTTGATGGTTTTGTGTACCGATGGAACAAATGCCTCGGTAAGTATGGTGATTATGTAGAGAAGTAATATGTACCCGTGTTTTCCTACATTGTATATATATTTTTTTATTTCCTGTATAAATGTTTACTCTGAAGGGGCTTGTTACCTTATTTCTTGAAACCCCTCGTATTTTATATGCATCTTAAAATAATTCTTTCCATTACTTTGTTTTAAATGCTAATGCAAAATGCCAATTATTCGAAAATTTGGTGTCAGTGGTACAGAAAAACGATTCTTAAACTTACAAATTAACTTTTAACTTTGATTTTTTAATTTTCTGTTTCTTAAAAAAGTCTAATATTTTTTAAACACAAATTTCAATCAGAAGATTAAGGCATAAATTATTATATTCTTTGGTTAAGAAATGCGTCACAAATTACAGCACATCAGCGAAAAATCTGTATTTCGGAGACTGAGGGCTGAGAAACGTACTTACAGCATTTTTCTTTTTTGTATTTTCATCTTTTATATATATTCAGCTGTATATGTACTGCCTTTTATATATATACAGCTGTATGTGTACTGCCAGTTGTCGCGAGAGAATTGCTTTCACAGAGTTATTTTTATTTTCCTCCTATGTCATTTCACCGCCTCTTGTCGCGTTGCAAATTTTCCTGTGGGTATTTATGTACATTTTTTAATGAGTTTAGTTTTAATAAATGTTTCCGGAGAAGAGGGTGGACATTACAGCTTAAAAACCTGCGAGCTATCCCTCTCAGGATTTCAAACTTATGTAGGTGGCAAATCTCTATGAGTTTTTATTCAAATCAAGACTAAAACTCGATTTTAAAACAGAACCTCTTAACATAATCAATCTTCGTATAGTCACAGCCTGGGTACGGCGCAGTCACTTTTTTAAATACCACTACTTTTATGAAGTCGTATAACGACGTATATACTTTGTATTATTCAATCGAAAATAACTACTACAAATGATTACTAAATTTTTATATTAAAAAAAAAAAAAAAAAAAAAAAACTGGTATTCAAAAACGTGACCGCGCGAATTACGGCATTCAAAAAAGCAAACTCTTCTGTTTTTATTTTGAACTAGATGTAAACTCTTTCATAATTCTTTTCTTGTAAATTTTTATTAAAATTTGTATTTTACGAATTTAGGGTTACTGTATGATAATTATTTTGAAAACCAGACTTTCTAATATGAACCTTTGGCTTATATAACCATTGAAAATAATAATAAATGCTTCTGATAGTAAACAGTGGAATTCAAAATATGGCAATCCTGTAAATTGTAATGCTTTTATGAACTTGTGTGTGCGTCATCATGTTTAAGGAATTTTTAAACTATGTGAATGTCAATTAAAAGTTGTATAACTCAAGGACGTCATACAGAGCCTGATTAAGGGGGAAGCACACATTATCTCCGCTCTCACCGGAATATTTTTACAATTATTTTTTACTTCATGTCATAGAAATGCCACGCTTTGACGAGGAAATATTTTTTATAAAAAATGAATGGTGTAAAACAATCCAATTTACTCACCGTTATTAGACACCAGAACTATTTTAAAATAATTTTTAATGAGAATTTTCTACTTATTATAGGAGGAAAGTATTTGTTAAAAAATAACGGTGTAAGTATAAATAATGTGTGCTTCCCCCTTAATCAGGCTCTGACGTCATATTTAAATGCCCTTGTTACTGCAAGCTCTCATTTTTTTCATAAAAAGTCTCACCTGTATGATCTATTGCAGTACACTGCTTATACGTTCCTGTAGTGTATACTCATATGCTTACATATAGACATATGCAAGATGGAAAATGTAATCTACTTATTTATTTATTTATTTTACTCCTGCTTCCGTTATACATGAAATTTTATCAATGAAAGAAAAATATTTATTATTGAATTATTCATTAGTCTATTACATATATCGAGTACATATTACTATTTTGTAATAATGTCTAACTGTTTTGTAACATGTAAAATCTAAAGTTTCAACCATTGGTGGAGTTCTACAATCCTAAAATAACGTACATTAAAACTACCCGAAGACTGCAGGGCGTCAAATGATTTCCAACGTTTAATCAGTTACCAATTACCTACTGGAAATTAAATAATTATTTAAGTATTCCAAACGATAAATCCAAATAAATGTAATAATGAAATATTTAAATATAGAAAGGATCACTAAAGTAGTAACATGAAGTGTCAGTTATCATACAAAATGTTTTTTCAAGCAATTTTGACTACATTTTGAATATATCTTTGTATTATTTTCACCTACAGTCATACGTATTTCAGATTTTAAATGAAAACTTATATGACTTAATATGAATTTTTTACTGAAATTTGCTTACAAAACTCTGCAATAAATCTCCTTTATAACTCCTTAAATCTTTTTATTTTTTAGCCTAAAAACCAACTCCCTCTTCATGTTCTTTGCCTAAAGGGAAAAGGTTCTATTTCTGCAACACTAAGTGTGCTACTTAGAAGTGGAAGTAAAGAGATGCGATTAATAACGGACAAGGTAAATTTTCATGTTTCAGAATTAAATCTATCTATTCAAATATCAAATTGTATTATATAATATGACGTTACAAAATTCCATGCAACTGCAGAGATGGAACACGGACGCAGAACTCATTCCACTATCAATGTAACAAAATTTTCTACTTCTTAACCCCTTAACGTGCGCTGTCCTCGCTGCAAGGACGCAAAATTTAAGATCCAACTGCAAAAATTCATCCCAGAAATTTTTTAGCAAAAATTTACGTTTATAACATAGCAGAAAAAACCAGTATTTTTAACCTTAAAATTTAAAATTTCTTTTAGTTTGATTTAGTTCATGAATTCCAATGGAAGTATTATTTAAATTATCCGAATTGTCTTGCGCCGCAAAGGGTTAAATCAACGATATTTTAAGTAGAGAAATTTCTTAAACAAATAACGGTATGAATTCTGCGTCCGTGTTCCATCCCTGCAACTGTAAAACAATGTAATGATAATTATTTATCAGTGAAATGTTATCAAATATTAGAACGTATTTAATTAAGTAATAGAATTACATTTCACGTTTCATCGATATGTATAGGACTTAAGGTTTCGATAATGAAATTGAAACATAGTTAGTGCTGCTAATTTCTTTAGTTTACAGCTTGTACAGTCAGAAAAAAAGAAAAAAAAAAAAAAAGGCCACCACCCCCTTCTCCGACTAAATTCACTGTAAGTTATGGAAGAAACATGCTGTTGGTACCGACTGATTTGTAATAATGCAGGGATGGAACACGGGCGCAGAATTCACACCGGAATGTGTTTAAGAAATTTCTCTACCTATAATATCGTCGATTTAAGAGGTAGAAAATTTTCTTACATTGATAGTGGTATGAATTCTGCGCCCATGTTCCATCCCTGATATAATGTCTAATTTATGACGATATAGTTAGATTTTGCTTAACTTCGTTTTATTTCCAAATTAAAATTTGTGTACTTTTTTTCGGGGGTGAATCTTAGCGAATACCGTCCTGTCTATGGTAGATCATAATTTATTTTTTCTAAATATATAGACAATCCTCTAATACATTTTCGTTTGTAATTTTGTCAAGAATTAATTGAAAGTATATAAATAAGAATTTTTCCGAACGCCTTGATCTCAGAAATTTGAATATGAAGTCAAAAAGAAGGGTTGCTATTGAAAAAAAATGAAGTTGATTCCTGTTTTAGTATGTAGACGACCCCTTAAGCAATATCTAAATATACCGTTATAAACTAGACGTTATAACTAATCGACTGACTTTAGCCGCATATTTATCGGCCGATTTGCAACAAAATTAATTGGGAAGGGGGGGGGAGCTTTTTTTCTGACTGTATTATGTTCTTAACCGTTTTTACTTAACCCATTGAGTACTGAATTATTTGAAGATTTTTATGCCCATGGGACGGATTTACAGAGCTGTCAACCTAATCCGGCAAATCGTTAGTACCACCCCTTTTTCTGTACCATTTAATTTTTAAAGTATTTGTTTTCTTCATTCATCGTAAATATATTTGAAGAGAATTACTCTAAAAATTAAGTGGTGTAGGAAAAGAGGCAGTGCTAACAATTTGCCGGATTTGGTTGGAAGCTCTGGATTTAATTTGTCGCTATATGGATTAATATATAAAAGTAATACATTTTATTTGGAATATACTTTTGTTTGGAATATACATATTATTTGGAATGTACACCAATATATTTTATATTGGCGATATAAATATATTTTTTAAACAGCATTTTAGTTACAAAATATAAATAAATATATAAATGAAACAAAATACAAATATTTATATAGAACAAGAACCAACTTAAAGTCTAATAATTTTGTACCGTGTGGTATTTTTCAAAACATGTCGGTAAATGCAAAGGTACCTGGCATTGTTTGCATTGCCAAGTGGTTTTTTTTTTTTTTTTTTTTATGTTTATAACATACACGACACCGTTTTCTAGGGTGTTTCTTTAATTCTGTTGCCGGAATATTCCCCGGAAAATATGCCCAATTTTTTGCTTGCAAACGATGTGGCGCATCGCTACTTGTAGGACGCCCACGGATATTATAATTCGGCAGGACCACTTGCGCCAATAATTCTTCATCGATTTCTAAACGAAATTGGACAATGCTTGTTTTGGTTTCACAATTGACTTTACTATGTAGAACATGTGAATTGAAAATAGCCATGTCTATTAGATAAAACGCCATTTTTTTTTTTTTTGTAATCTTTCATGCATTTTCGCATAACAGGAAAGCACGCTAGCAATTGGTCTTGTTTATCAACGCCTCTCATACCTGTATTATATTCGATTACACATGATGGTTTCATAATTTTGTCAAAATTGTCATCATTCTTTTTTCGCTTCTCTGTATCAACTAAATCACTATTTGAATGTTTTGTGATAAGCATGTATACATCTTTCTTGTCTTTCCATCTTAGTGCTAACAAACCGTAGGATGATAACATTTTGGCCTCTCCTTTTTTTAGTTTGAAAGAAGCAAACTCTTTCGGCATGTGTTTTCTGTTCTTTCGCACAGTTCCAATTACATTTGTATCTTGTTCAAGTAATTTTAAATATGATTGTGGACACGAATACCAATTGTCCATGTATGGTCTGTAGCCTTTTTTCAAAATTGTTTGCGCCACTTCTAGAACAACACTCTCAGACGCAATTATATCAGTTCCTGGTATTTTATCTTCGCCAACATAGATTTTAAAACGAATGCAATAAACTAATGAAGATTCGCAAAGTTTATAAATTTTTATTCCAAATCACGCTCGTTTCGTTAGATTGAACTGAATATAACTCAAACGTCCTTTGAACCTCATGAGAGATTCATCTAGTGATACTGCGCTCTCTGAAGTATAAAAATTATCTAATGTATTGTTCAGATAATCAACTAAATTTCTGACCTTCCCAATTCTATCATTTTTATCCAACTTTTCACTGTCTGTAAAGTGAAGGAAGCTTGAGATATCAAAAAACCTATCCCGTGGCATAGTGGCTGCAAAAATTAGAGTATTTATAATACTTCTTTTTGACCAATATGAACTCAATTTAGATTTTTTTTACTTGAGACATAATAATACATAGTGCAATATATCCTTTCATTTCATCCACAGTTACAGGAAACCACTTTAGGTTTCCAGTACACAGCCTTTCTTCTCAATTATTTGACTGGCATATCTATTCGTTTCTTCTACTATCATTTTTCAAAAAAATTCAGTAAGAACTTGATCTAGCACTTTCAATGTGTAGGATTATCACCTAATCCAGAGCTGCCAACCTAATCCGGCAAATTGTTAATACCGCCCATTTTTCTACACCAATTAATTTTTAAAGCATTTGTTTTCTTAATTCTTCGTAAATATATTTGAAGAGAATTATTCTAAAAATTAAGTGGTGTAGAAAAATGGGCGGTACCAGCAATTTGCCGGATTAGGTTGGCAGCTCTGCTAATCTATGCAGGCACAACGCATTGATTCCAGGTATTTCTTGAAATTGTTTTATATCAGCAAGAATTTATTTTTCTTCTCAAATCCATTGTTCTGGCAGTTGTTCGATAGAAGATTCACTATCACTCGATAAAAGCCGTGTGCATTTTCAACGTACTGGTATTACTTCACTATCACTTTCCAAGTCATTGTCGTTTTCATCATTTTCACTATCCAATTCACTGTAATGACTGTTATCATACAGCTCTAATTCTACTTCATTGGAACTATCATAATATAATGAAGTTTTTATTTCAGACATCTTAGGATAGCGTATAAAAAAAGGGGGTAATAATAAAGATAAGTGGTATTAACCTTATTTGCAACTGTAAGACGTCATAAACAAACATCAGACAATTGCAGGTGTCGTACTCTCCGCCCTTTTTTTCGGACACTCACAAAGATAAGAAATTTCTGTCATTCTTGCCACAACTAATTTTACACAGAAAAACTTCTGGATACATTTTTTGAAATCTGCCACGATTATACAGGATAGAAATTATTGTACAAAATTAGTGGTAACAATGAATTTTAAAAGTTTCATTCCTCAGAGTGTCCTGAAAAAAGGGCGGAGAGTACGACCCCTGCAATTGTTTGCGATCAACGCTCACTGGCGGGAGTACCGCAAACGTCAACGCTTGCTTCTTAAATTCAGATGACAAGTCAGACTCGTCCACTGTAACTTCGCCCAAGTAAGCAGATGACAAGTTTCACTCGTCGAATGTACCCTAAGGGTTAACTTCGTTTGTTATCTGTCTCGGTCAAAATCTTGTAAGAGAATTTTAACCCACTTCCATAACTGCTAACCTAATCCGGAGTAATTAGCCGACTCTTTTTCCACACCACTTAATTTTTATAGTAATTCTCTTTAAATCTATTTACGATAAAATAAAAAGAAATGTACTCTAAAAAATGACTGGTGTGAGAAAAAAAAAAGGCGGATAATAACAATACTCCGGATTATTAATTAGGATATTGGCAGCTCTGCACTTCTTATCATCATATTGAAATAAAAGTTTATCCACGACTTCATAGTCGATGACAGTATAACATTCAATCCTTTTCGTGGCTCTATCTCACAAGGGACAAGCAGTATTGCCAGTTTTAGACACTTTTTTATATCTACCACTAATTTTTAATTATAATGTTTGCCTAATCATAAGGAAGATTAATCGTCTATCGTGTATACCAAACATCATTTTTCAAAATTATTGATAATTATTGAATAAAAAAGTACCTAAATTTAGCAACACTGGAAGGCAGGTTTCAGACGCAAAAATTTGTCTATGTGTGTCAAATCTTTCGATTCATTTTTAATTCTTTTCTACCGTAATGATTTTACTCAAATTTTAAAACCTACAACCGACGACAATACAATATGGAAAGAAATTTAATGATCTATTTCGCCAGGGAAAGGACCAAAAATCTTTCCTGTTGTGTCAAATCTTGTGATACATTTTTAATGCTTTTCTGCCGGTTTCATGGTATGTAGACTAATGTGGATTTTACTCAAATTTTGAACATGAGCCTACAGACGATGACATTTTAGCGATCTATCTCATTGGGGCAGATTCTACGGGTACATTTTTACTTACCTGTGTCAAATTTTGCGAATCATTTTTAATGCACCTCCTCCAAACCGATTTTGCTTGAAATTTATATGAATCCATAACCAATAACAATACAATACAGAAGCAATTTCACAGTCCTATCTAATCAGGGACAGGTTCTATGAGGAAAGCCTGCCTGCTTGTTTCAAATCTTGCTATTACTCTTTAATCCCATTTTCATTGAATTTTCATTGAATTTGAGTTTTTATTACAGTTTGGAATAAAAGCGTGTTTTTAAAATATTTTACCGTAATTTCCAGTTTATAAACCGCAGGTCGGTTAAATTCCTTTGACATCAGAAATTTCATAGAACACACATAATTATATTTGCACCGGATACAAAAACATCATATTTTATAAACACTTTCGCGACCGCTGACGTAGATTCACGTCATTTGAAAATCAGTAACTCCGCCAGTGGATGTTTTTTTTTTTTTTTTTACGAAATTTTTATGTTATTATTTCTTAAGTATGTACCCAGTATTCACATTTTTGTAATAAAATATACTATGAGTATAAGTATATTGATTAGGGAGAATATAATTATAATGTATATTCATTTGTAATATATATGTAAATACATAAAGTTTTGTTCTGAAATATTTTGTCTTGGGAGAATAACGCCCACAGGCGGACCATAGTGTCAGAAAAACAAACTCATGCGGTCGCGAAAGTGATAACCCCTTAACGCGCGGTGTCCTCGCTGCGAGGACGCAAAATTTAAGATCCAGCTGCAAAAATTCATCCCGGAAATTTTTTAGCAAAAATTTACGTTTATAACATATCAAAAAAAGCCGATTTTTTTAACCTTAAAATTTATAATTTCTTTTAGTTTAATTTAGTTCATGAATTCCGGTGACAGTATAACTTAAATGATCTGAATTGTCTTGCGCCGCAAAGGGTTAAATAGCATTCCTGGTGTAAAATGAGTGTGTTTGACCTGCTATTTATATGTGAGATAATTCGTAGATGACATGTTGCATGTCATCTACGAATACTACCACTGTAAAATTTCTATGGTTTAATGAACTTAGATTCGTTGACGATAAGTGTTTTCAGATAGATCTCAATTTGTGATGTGATCAATTTAAATTTTTTATGTTTAATGTTTCTTGGATTCTGTGTACTTTTTGGTGATACAGTTAAATTAAGATCTTGTGTGCCAACATTTGAAACGAACAGAAAACAGTTTTTTGTCAACTTTTAAATGAAATATTTGACTGATTAATCTAGTGAAGTATATGTTAAAAATGTCTTTTTTAAATTATTATAATAAAATCTTGACTCAAAATGTTTCTTCAAGGTGACAACACTGTAAAAATTTTAAAACTATTCATTGAAGTTTTTTTTTTTTTTTTTTTTTTTTTTTTTTTTTGTAATACTGAGTGACCCAGTCACAGTTTAACTTTCAACTTTATACAACCGATTACCTAACAATTATTTTAAAATGAAGATTAATTAAAAATTAATTTTAGACATTCACGAAGGTTTCTGTTTAATCGCAATAATTATTTAACGAGCTTTAGTAAGTCTTACTTTATAGGAGAATTTACAAGTGACAATAAGTATAAATATTTACAAAACTTTACAAATGAATGAGCCAGTTTAGATAATTATGTAGTCTAAAGTTTAAATTTTATTTGATTAATTATTACAATTTACATCATTAATACAAGCTTGAATGAAGAGGAAGTTACAGATGAATAAAAAATCCGGTAGAAATTTAATAATAATAATAATAACTAAAAATTTATTTGCTATGCAATTAATCAATATACGTATATTTTTCTTACATATACGTTTAAAATCATTTTTGAATATCAATAAAGGATATTTATAATTATTTATACTACTTTAATGTACAGTCACCCAAAAAAAAAACGCCACCCCCCCACCTAATTTCGCCGTAAATTATCGTAGAAACATGCGACTGGTACCGATCAGTTTGTAATAACGTCTAGTTTATAATGTTATAGTTAGATTTTACTTAGGGGGTCGTCTACATATTAAAACTGACATCAACTTCATTTTTTTCAATGCTAACCCCCCTTTTTTATAATATTTTTGAATTCTTTGGATCAAATCATCACGGAAAATGGTATAGTTTATATATTTCGCTCAATTTTTCATAGAGTTATAAGCTGTCAAAATTTGGGGATGCTAATGTTAAATGAATGTGACAAACATTAAATCATATCTTCCGAAATAATTATGATATTTAAATTCTGTTTTTTTTATTCGTTAGAATGAAGTGACCCAAACATATTCCATGCAAATTTTTGCTAAAAAAACATTTTTTGAATTATGAAAATTTTTAATAAATTCATATTTGAAAAAATTATGAATTATGACCTATGTTAATTTTTACACGAATAGAACGGGCATCATCAAAAACATGGGTTTCCAAATTTACAGCTCGTTCCTAAGATTATTTTTTGAGTTACAGTGATATTTCATTTTTTACTGCTGTTAGGGGGGCGTCACTTGTTATAATTTGTATCATCTGTGAGTCAATATTTCTATACATTTTGACGAAAAACTATTTTAATTTACCTTTATGTTATTATAATTGCTTTCTAAGGAACATTTCGATGTTTATTATACAAATTGGCTTATTTTTTATAAAATTATCGCAATGCAGGCAAGAGATTGGGAAAGAATTCCAAAAGAAATGTAGCCCCGCCTCTATATTGCGGAAACAGTATTAAAAAAACCTAGTTTGCATACTCGTATATGACACTATATGTGACGCTGGTATGCATAAATGTCAATGGCATTTACTACATTGAATGCTGAAGACAAAATTTAAACGATTTAATTGGAAGTATGTAAAATAATTTTGTTTTATAATGTAAAGTTTTAGAAAAATTCTGTAAAGGCGTGGCTTTCGTTGCAGAAGGGAGTTTACTCGATTCTGAAATGTTAAGTCTTTGTTCTTAAATATTACATAACTTTTTCTAGCTTCTCACTGCTAAAATTCTATTTTATCCCTTTTGTCTTTTGTTTTTAACTTGAATATTCTAGGATTCGTGCACCTCAATAAAGTATTATGACAGTAAAAAAACGCGGTAAGACGAGGAATATTATTTGAAAGAGCAATACGCAGTGAACAATACTTTTGTTTTTTCCTTTTTTAAAATTAATATAATTGATTTTTATTAATTTTTATCAGAATTTTTAAAACAAATTTTCTGTTTTAATCTTGTGAAATTTTCGCAATTGCTTACTCTACCGTTTATGCTATTTAAATTTTATCGCATGACGTAACATAATAAAATATAAAACTTCTATTAAATGTTTTTTTAATACTGAATAATAAAGTGGTATTTTTTTTTCTTTAAGTTTTAAAATCTATTATTGAAACAAAGTGCAATATTATTTATTTTCTATTATTCTAATCACGGCGTAAAACTGTCGTCACATTTATTACGGAAAAAGAATTTAAAACAAAGTAATATGTCTTATTACTTTTAAAGATATAGATTTTACACATTTATAATTAAGAATTCAAGTACAGTAGACGACTGCAGAACGGGGAATATTCGTTCTAGGCAATAGGAAACCGTTTTGTCCATATCCATGTTTATTTTCATATGAATATACACAATGATATGAATATACACTCTTTCTAGTGAAAAAAATTGTTTCATACTATTTTGTTTATATAAATATGAATATAAGGAATATTCTTAAGAAATATCGTAACACACAAATTGTGAAAGAAACGCCCACTGGAGGAGTTACAGATTTCCAAATGACGTGAAACTACATCAGCAGTTGCGAAAATATTAAATATCCTTTCTCAGATTTTAGTTTAAATCTTGTTATGTATATTTTTGTATATTATCTATTGTTGGTTTGTACGCCTAAAATTAAATGTAAAACTTTATAGTAACACTTTCATGCGAGGCTTACTGTATAAAATAAAAATATACCCAACAAGAAGTAGATAATAATTGTTAGTTAGTAGATTTTAATTGTTTTTATATATATTTTTTGTTTTTTAAATGTATTTTAACTTAAATTTTTGTCTCTTAAATAAAACAGTTTTTGCTTTTCAGAAGTAGATAATTCTTATTCTTAAATATTAAACACCTTTTTTTTTTTAACTGCTATTAATATTATTATCATTATTACTACTGTTCTTTTACCTTGGTATTTAGATTTTTGTAATTCAATATTGTAGGGTTCATATCATTCCAGCTATTATTTTTCTTCGTACGAAGTGATGTATTTAACTTTCAATAATAATGTTTAATAAATTGAAACCAATAAAAATCTTTTAATTCATAAGCTAATAAAGAAAGTTCTGCGAATTTGAATCGTTTTTTATTTTACAATAAACATTCCTGAACTTTTTTTCCGGTGTGAAATTTTATAAATAATGAATATTGGGTAGTTGATCACGATTTATTTTTTCTAAATGTATAGACGGTCCCCTAACACATTTTCACGTGTAACTCTGTTTAAAATTGATTTAAAGTCTATAAATAGGTATGTTTTCCGAACTGCCTTGATCTCAGAAATCTGAATATGAGATGAAAAATAGGGGTCGTCATTGAAAAAAATGAAGTTTATACGTGTTTTAATATGTAGATGACCCCTTAAGCAAAATATAACTACACCATTAAAAACTAGACGTTATTACAGATCGATAGGTACCAGCCGCATGTTTCTACGATAATTTACGGCGAAATTGGGTGGGGGGGTGGCGTTTTTTTTTTGGGTAACTGTACAGAACCCCAACATACTATTACCTCAGAATTGTATACATAAAATATTATAACATAAAATAATCACTTACAGAATTCTAATAACAATCTTTATCGTATATTTCTAAAATAGGATGGAAACATACCTCTATTTTTTGCTGCAGAAAACGATAATAATAGCATGTGTCGTGAGCTTCTTACAGCATTGAGCAAAGAACAGCTAAAAATGAAAACAGCAACACAAGGCGACACGGCTATACATATTGCTACTAGACGTAAAAATGGTGAATTACTTCGATTATTTCTTAACAGTGGTGGAAATGTCGATGCACAGAATGTAAGTACTGTTTAATTATTTCCCCGATAAAAATTCAATTTGTTTTTCCTCATAAATAAAAAGAATTGATTACTTGCAATAACCTATAAATAATCATAGTTGCTAATTTCTCCCTTTTTCCCTACCAGTAATTTTTAACAGAAATAATTTATATATTTTTGCTGAAGTTTTTCATTGATTAATTAAGGTTAAAATATTTACCTTAATTTCCGGTGTATAATCCGCAGGTACGATACGTGATTTAATCTCCACCAGAAATTTTATTTAACAGAGAAATCGATACTCTTTCGAAGAAATAGCTTGAACAAATAATACTTTATCTATCAAATAAGATTTCTGGTGCAAAACTGGCTTATTTCACCTGCTGATTATACGATGGAAATTACTGTACTCAGACGAAGTCATAGCTTCTAACATTTACATTTTCTAAATAAGGTTTATTACCACCACGTTATTACTGCCGCGTCAGTCATCGGTGATTGACACAGAACTTTCCGTTTAAAGCCCGTCAGTCTTCAGTAACTGACACTAAACTTTTCGTTCAGGCCACGACAGTCGCTGCTGACTGACAGAGTGAAATACGATTAAAAATATATAAAATACATCTTCTTAAGAAATTACTTTAAACTTACTTCTAAATAGAGCGTGTGGATTGACGGGGATTCCCTCATAAATTTGAATAGTACTCATTGCGTTAATAAAAGCCCCTTATCGCAATTTTCTGTATTTTCATATCGGGAAGTTTATTAAAGAAAAATTCTGGTCTGAAGCCTTCTGCGAAAAATCTGGCAGCTGTAAAAATAGTATTAAAAAAGCGGAGTAGTTATCAGCTATAAATTATACTATTCAGGGCCTGATTAAGGGGGAAGCTCGCTCTTCACACATTATTTATACTTACACCGTTATTTTTTAACAAATACTTTCCTGCTATAATAAACAGAAAATTTTCATTAAAAATTATTTTAAAAGAATTCTGGTGTCTAATACCGGTGAGTAAATTGGATTGTTTTACACCGTTCATTTTTTATAAAAAATATTTCCTCGTCAAAGCGTGGAATTTCTATGACATGAAGTAAAAAGTAATTGTAAAAATATTTCGGTATGAGCGAGCTTCCCCCCTTAATCAGGCCTGATACTATTGCTTATACGTGGTACACAAAATACACAAAAACTAAAATTTAAACAATTTAAAGAAATCGTTAAAATAGTATTTATGAATCTGTTGTTTTTTTATGTGAGAAAACTAAAGTACTGGTAGATGCGATGAAAGTAGATTTAATGAAATGTTCAAGGTTTATATATGAAATATCAAATAGTTCCTTTTAATTACATTCCATTATATGTGTTACTATAATCATAAGCCATAAAATGTTAAATAGAATGAGTGGAATAAGTATATGAGTGGATTAAGTATAGTCGCCATATATTTTAAAATTTCATAAATTTGTCTTTCGTGTAAATAAAAAATTGGTGCATTCCTAAAATTTTTCTTTTTTTTTTTTTTTTTTTCCGTTACCACGATTTTCAATACAAAAACAGTTTTCTTGAAAATTTTAATTTTTAATGTTATAATATTATTTTTAAAAAATGACTGTTCTTAAATAGTGGAGGCAAACTAATAAATAAAAATTTAAGAACACTGTGAGCCCTAATATATTTATATTTTATGATTTTTTTTTTTTTTTTTTTTTTTTTTTTTTACACTTATATTTTTAGCTTAGTTCGTCTCCTTTTAAAAAAGGCGATTCTTAACAGTTTCTCTACAGACCACATTGCAAATGCATAACAGTTAACTTCGACACTTTTTGGTTACCAGTAATAGAAATGTTCACTAAATTTTGTACCAGTTTCCATTTGTTAAATAAGGTTAAAAATTGTTACTGAAACAAAGTAGTGTAAATAAACAGAAGAACTGGCAGCTATGCAAGTGCCTTTTTTTTTTTTTTTTTTTTTTTTTTTTACAGACATATCCAAGATCTTAAGCAACAGACTCTTCTCCTATAAATTATTTATTAATTCAAACAAAGATGTTTATCAAATTATTGCCATAGCTGCAAACAATTCTACCTTTTAAATCACATTTATCATCACTACTTTTAAATAGAAATCCCTCATATTTATTTTCGACGATTGTATAAATTAAAATTTGCTGTAAAAAGTTTTTGATATGCAATTTCCCGTGAAAAACAGCATCTATGTTGGCATCTATGTATTACTGCAAAAACTGAGTATAACCAGTAAAACACTATATGTGGTTTCTCTATTTAAATGGAATTGTATAATAAAATATAAACAGGACTTATTAATTTTGTTGTTAATAAATCTGAAATGGTTAACAATATCAGACATTTTAACATAAAAAAAATTAAAGCGTAAATTGAAATGTACTGCAGTAAATTTGTTAATTATTTAAGAACTTTACGACTCGTAAAATAATCAAATATGTGGACTTCAAAACAATGAAATGAAATTTCTTTTCCACACCACAAAACAGCATTAGAAATCGCATTTGGTTTTAGCTATTATGCTACAAAAAATATTTTTTAAATATGCATCACGCAATTTAAAAAGAAATTTATATGAACTGAATAAAATAAAAATCCTTATATATATTTCTTTGAGGCTATTACACAGCTGCCAACCTAATCCGGCAAATTGTTAGTACCGCCCCTTTTTCTACACCACTTAATTTTTAAAGTAATTTTCTTCAAATATATTTGCGATGAATTAAGAAGAAAAAAACTCTAAGAAATGACTGGTGTAGAAAAAGGGGCGGTGCTAGCAATTTGCCGGATTAGGTTGGCAGCTCTGCTAATAAAGTTTTGAGAGACGTTGCAAAAAATATTCTTCATACTTTCTTTAATTAACGAGTAAATCAATGTTTAATCCGTTATCTTTCCAAGTTTTTATAAATTCTTAAATTCTATGCAGATATTTCAAAGTGTCGCAGGAGCTATAAGATATAAGCATAAAAAATTTAATTATGTTGAAGCTTCGGTTCTAAACGTATATGAACATTTTTTAGTTTAAAAAAAAAAAAAAAAAAAAAAAAAAAAAAAAAAAGATACTGTATTGGTATAATTTGCCTTAATTAAACACTTATTTTCAGGATGACGGTCTCACTCCGCTGCATATTGCATGTGAACAAGGAGACGGTGAAATTCTTAAGGTATTTTTTCAATTTCGGGCTAATGCAAATATAAATGATAATCAAGACAGGACGCCTATACACATAGCTGCTGAAAAAGGCTATAGCTCTATAGTTGAAACGCTAGCAGATAAATTCAAGGCTTCGATTTTTAAACGAACAAAGGTAAATACAAGAATTCTTAATGCTAATTTTTTCATTGTCTTATACTACATCTTATATAATTTTGTACATGTGTAAGTAAATGCCTTTTGATGTATGTGTTAGACGCTATTTTTCTAATGTTATTTGTAGAAATAATACCGCAGGTGAGTTACCGAAGCAAGGAAACTATCCCTCCGCGATGTATCAAAATAGTGATGGCATGTCTAAAAAAGACAAAAACATGTGGTCGCGAAAGTGTTAAGGAATTAAAAAAATTAATCTAAAGAGTTGGCACGAGTGCAGATTTCGTGCTGTAACCTGCCTAATTTTTTTTTCATCTGGTGAAGGGTCGTTCTTAATTATTTAGACCCGAAAAAAATTTTGTTTTTCTTTCTTAATAATGATACTTGGTTACAAAGTTTTTTTCATAATTATCATAGCGATTGCTATTCTGCTATGAGGATACAATAAATGACAATTATACAATATGGTACAATTTTGGCAGTGATAATAAATTTTATGTCGTAGAAAGCACCTCTCTTCATACAGATTTATATTTAAATTACACGAATGGCTTTAAAACTTGTCCAGTAATACAAATTTCACAAAGCTATTATTTATACCCTTAAATCAATATTTATACTGCTCACTCTCTACTACTACCGGTTCAACAGTAGCTAAACAAAAAATAAATGTATAACCAGTAAATTATCATAATATTTACCGCTATTTAAAAAACAATTAATTTCCATAAACCATCTAAAATGCGCCGTAATTTTCGGTGTATAATCCGCAGATTAGATAAATCAGTTTTGCACCAGAAATTTTAATTAACAAATAAAGTTATATTTGTATGAGCTGTTTCTTCGAAAAGATGTAGATCTTTCTGTTAAACAAAAATTTTGACGGAAGAATGGCATATCTTACCTGCGTATTATACGCCGAAAATTACGGTAATACTCTATAATTTAAAGGTATACATCAATTAGCATATATATGAATTATGTGAGAGGGAATTTTGTAAGTCTTAGCAACCTAGAAAATTTGTTTGAAGGCAAATCTGTAAAAATAGAGTTGTATCTTCCAACCTTTATTTACTAATAATTACTAAAGAGTATATTTTTGACTAATAGTTCTACAGAAATTTTTTACTTCCTATTTAAAGGTCTTAAAAATGATACTACAACAGGGAGCAGCAACTTACAATAGAACTAACAATTTATAGCAGCACTTACGGCAACTCTTACAGCCATACTTGCCAACTTTAGCCCTTTTTGGCTACTGGAAAATTTTAATAGACTTTTTCGATATATTTCTGTAGCAGTTTTCACTGATTAAATAAAATAAAATCTGTGTTAAAATCTTCAGGTAGTCAAAAAGGGTAAAAGTTGATAACTATGCTTACAACCGCACTTACGACATGTAGCATATGGTGGCCAAGCAATCGACTGCATATAATTATGGAGAAGAGTTGGTCAAATTCTGAATCATACTAATTAACGTATTTACAAATTTAGCAACATTGAAATCATTAAAGTTTTCGCTACGTTTAAAATGCAATTTCTGGCTTATAAGAACAGTTTCAATTCAGTTCAGAAATCTCCCTATTTTCTAATTTATTTCCAAAATTTTTCTGGCTAAAAATTCTGGCTGAAATGTCATAGATGTTGGCAATTTTTTCCGTTTTTTACTTTCTCTTACCCATAAGGTAGAGAAAGTACTGTTTTTTTGGCTCAAATTTTCGAATGCGAGATTTTGTTATATTTACACGTTTTGAGGTCCCCTGAATACGAAAATCATGTTTTTAGCAAATGGTCTGTGTGTCTGTGTGTGTGTGTCTGTGTGTGTGTCTGTCTGTTATCAGCATATCTCAAAAACAAATTATGGCAGAAAGTTCAAACTTGGTATTCTAAATGTGTATCATATAGGGATGCTACAGTAAGCTTTTCGTTAAGATCAAGGAAATGGTTCGTGTACAGGGACAATCAAGAGAATTCTAATACATTACGTCTATGGGGGAAATTGCAGGAAAATAGAGTTTAACGTCTATAGACTGCACTAAACCAAATGAAACAAATATATATTTTTTGAAATAGAGACAGTTAACTGGGAAAAAAATTTTGTGTATGTAGGAGCCTCGCCTCCCCCCCAGGGGGGGAAGTCCCCCCTCGAGGGGAGTAAATTTTCACGATGGGTATCTTTCAAAAGAGCTCGCTAATACCTTTAAAACGAATGGTTGAACCATCGATCTGCGATAATTTAAAACAAAGTTATCGATTTTTTTACTTTTAACGAAAAAAAAAACTTTGAAAAAAAAAATCGTACTTTTTTTTTTTTTTAATATTGAGAATAAAATGAACTTTTTTTGGATATTTGGTGTTAAACTACTTCTCTAATATGGAAATCGTCTGCCTTATCATAAAAGATAATTTTTTTAAATAATAATTTTAATAAATTATTTTTTAAAAAGAGAAATATTTTTTAATAACCGAATTAAATTCTAAATAAATGTAGGTGCATTAATGAAACGGGGGGTTGAGGGGGGCGGTAGCCCCCCTCACACAGAACTAATTATCATATAAAACTCTTCAGAAGCCTGATATGAATTGTTTAACATAGGTTTACATAACAGTACTCGTTATCTTACCTATTAATCTGCAACCTGTATTTATAGTATTAAATTTCAGGGTAAGAGAAAGTCGTGTGAGTGACACACCAGATTATTTTTTTTATTATTTGACAGGTTAACCGCTATATGCATTGCTTTAAGAGCCACTTATCTTATGCTGACAATGAATGAACTTTTCATACAAGTCTACAGCATATAATAATTGAATTCCTCTTATGTAGTAGTACATTATTTCATTTTATAATAACACTGATAGAACTAACGGAAAATATTGATCAAAATCATTTTTTTTAATAATTTAAATCAAAGAAAATTTTTCGTTAACTTGACGTTAAATAAATATTTTAGTATTGGGTTTTAATTGTTTAATGCATAAAATATGACAATTATTCTCCATCGTTCCACTTTAATCATTTAAAATTTCAAAATTTTAGAAACCTACTTTTTATAATCTTCATGCTGAAAGCCGTCGTTTTGTTAATGAAGTTACATGTTTTGCATGCAAAACTTCAATAATTTATCTTCAACGTATCCGGTGAAATTGAATGCTGGTCACGCTAATACCCATATAAACCAGATAATTGAGATAGATAACTAATTCATTGAGTATGTTTTACCAGTGTAGTGTAAATGAAAGTGTTTTATTCCTTGAGTCTGTATAAATAAAATTTATTTTGTATTTTCCTGCATTACAACGATGTATTTTTAAATCCTGTTAATTAAAATATACTTTGCAAATAATAAATGCATCGATTAAAGTGATAGTGAGAAAAGACGATTGCTTAGTTAAAATACATTTTGCTGGGTAAATATGAATACAGGGGGCAGGAAAATCACCTTTCTCCTGGGAAAAAAAAAATTACGCTTTTGGATGTAATTTACCATTTTAATTTGAATGTAATAAATTATAAATGAATAGTTACCAGATTTTGTACTAGAAAGTTTCTTTTTAACTAATTATCTTCCCCCTGTATTTCATTAAATGTTACAAAAGGTTGTTCTTTAAATACACTGATACTTAAAATAAGTCAATGCTGGAAATTGAGTAAATGTTCGTATTTAGCTGATGTAGGAGGTTCCTTTGATTTCATAAATATTTAATTTCTATTCTTTTTGAATAGTTTCGTCATACTATATAACTGATCTCCTATTTCTACCATTTTTACAGCAAAATTTGTTATATAGAAAAAATTGCAGAGGTGGAAATTTGGCACATCTTTAACACCACTAGATTTATAAAGTAATATTTTATAATAGTTTTCCGCAATTAAGGATTATTTAAAAAGTAAAAGTTATTTTTCATAAATGGTGGTGTGAGATCTGCTCCAAATTTCCACCCCCGGAAATTGTGTCGTGATAAATTACTATTGCAACAGGAAAATTATTTAAATAAATAGTGCTTGTGCTTTAAATAAATAATGCTTTTGAATTAAATAAATAATACTTTAAGCATTCATTTACACCTAAAAATAAATTATTACATGTACAGTCACCCAAAAAAAAAACGCCACCCCCCCACCTAATTTCGCCGTAAATTATCGTAGAAACATGCGACTGGTACCGATCAGTTTGTAATAACGTCTAGTTTATAATGTTATAGTTAGATTTTACTTAGGGGGTCGTCTACATATTAAAACAGACATCAACTTCATTTTTTTCAATGGTAACCCCCCTTTTTTATAATATTTTTGAATTCTTTGGATCAAATCATCACGGAAAATGGTATAGTTTATATATTTCGCTCAATTTTTCATAGACTTATAAGCTGTCAAAATTTGGGGATGCTAATGTTAAATGAATGTGACAAACATTAAATCATATCTTCCGAAATAATTATGATATTTAAATTCTGTTTTTTTTATTCGTTAGAATGAAGTGACCCAAACATATTCCATGCAAATTTTTGCTAAAAAAACATTTTTTGAATTATGAAAATTTTTAATAAATTCATATTTGAAAAAATTATGAATTATGACCTATGTTAATTTTTACACGAATAGAACGGGCATCATCAAAAACATGGGTTTCCAAATTTACAGCTCGTTCCTAACATTATTTTTTGAGTTACAGTGATATTTCATTTTTTACTGCTGTTAGGGGGGCGTCACTTGTTATAATTTGTATCATCTGTGAGTCAATATTTCTATACATTTTGACGAAAAACTATTTTAATTTACCTTTATGTTATTATAATTGTTTTCTAAGGAACATTTGGATGTTTATTATACAAATTGGCTTATTTTTTATAAAATTATCGCAATGCAGGCAAGAGATTGGGAAAGAATTCCAAAAGAAATGTAGCCCCGCCTCTATATTGCGGAAACAGTATTAAAAAACCTAGTTTGCATACTCGTATATGACACTATATGTGACGCTGGTATGCATAAATGTCAATGGCATTTACTACATTGAATGCTGAAGACAAAATTTAAATGATTTAATTGGAAGTATGTAAAATAATTTTGTTTTATAATGTAAAGTTTTAGAAAAATTCTGTAAAGGCGTGGCTTTCATTGCAGAAGGGGGTTTACTCGATTCTGAAATGTTAAGTCTTTGTTCTTAAATATTACATAACTTTTTCTAGCTTCTCACTGCTAAAATTCTATTTTATCCCTTTTGTCTTTTGTTTTTAACTTGAATATTCTAGGATTCGTGCACCTCAATTAAGTATCATGACAGTAAAAAAACGCGGTAAGACGAGGAATATTATTTGAAAGAGCAATACGCAGTGAACAATACTTTTGTTTTTTCCTTTTTTAAAATTAATATAATTGATTTTTATTAATTTTTATCAGAATTTTTGAAACAAATTTTCTGTTTAAATCTTGTGAAATTTTCGCATTTGCTTACTCCACCGTTTATGCTATTTAAATTTTATCGCATGACGTAACATAATAAAATATAAAACTTCTATTAAATGTTTTTTTAATACTGAATAATAAAGTGGTATTTTTTTTCTTTAAGTTTTAAAATCTATTATTGAAACAAAGTGCAATATTATTTATTTTCTATTATTCTAATCACGGCGTAAAACTGTCGTCACATTTATTACGGAAAAAGAATTTAAAACAAAGTAATATGTCTTATTACTTTTAAAGATATAGATTTTACACATTTATAATTAAGAATTCAAGTACAGTAGACGATTGCAGAACGGGGAATATTCGTTCTAGGCAATAGGAAACCGTTTTTTCCATATCCATGTTTATTTTCATATGAATATACACAATAATATGAATATACACTCTTTCTAGTGAAAAAATTTGTTTCATACTATTTTGTTTATATAAATATGAATATAAGGAATATTCTTAAGAAATATCGTAACACACAAATTGTGAAAGAAACGCCCACTGGAGGAGTTACAGATTTCCAAATGACGTGAAACTACATCAGCAGTCGCGAAAATATTAAGCATCCTTTCTCAGATTTTAGTTTAAATCTTGTTATGTATATTTTTGTATATTATCTATTGTTGGTTTGTACGCCTAAAATTAAATGTAAAACTTTATAGTAACACTTTCATGCGAGGCTTACTGTATAAAATAAAAATATACCCAACAAGAAGTAGATAATAATTGTTAGTTAGTAGATTTTAATTGTTTTTATATATATTTTTTGTTTTTTAAATGTATTTTAACTTAAATTTTTGTCTCTTAAATAAAACAGTTTTTGCTTTTAAGAAGTAGATAATTCTTTTTTTAAATATTAAACACCTTTTTTTTAACTGCTATTAATATTATTATCATTATTACTACTGTTCTTTTACCTTGGTATTTAGATTTTTGTAATTCAATATTGTAGGGTTCATATCATTCAAGCTATTATTTTTCTTCGTACGAAGTGATGTATTTAACTTTCAATAATAATGTTTAATAAATTGAAACCAATAAAAATCTTTTAATTCATAAGGTAATAAAGAAAGTTCTGCGAATTTAAATCATTTTTTATTTTATAATAAACATTTCTGAACTTTTTTTCCGGTGTGAAATTTTATAAATAATGAATGTTGGGTAGTTGATCACGATTTATTTTTTCTAAATGTATAGACGGTCCCCTAACACATTTTAACGTGTAACTCTGTTTAATATTGATTTAAAGTCTATAAATAGGTAAGTTTTCCGACCTGCCTTGATCTCAGAAATCTGAATATGAGGTCAAAAATAGGGGTCGTCATTGAAAAAAATGAAGTTTATACGTGTTTTAATATGTAGATGACCCCTTAAGCAAAATATAACTACACCATTAAAAACTAGACGTTATTACAGATCGATAGGTAGCAGCCGCATGTTTCTACGATAATTTACGGCGAAATTGGGTGGGGGGTGGCGTTTTTTTTTTGGGTGACTGTACTTTGCATAGTTGCCAACTGCTATACAATTTTCGGCCGTCACTAATTTTGAATAGAAATTTTTATAGATTTCCATTACAATTCTATTTGTTTGAACAAGGTGGAAATTTTTGTTCATAAAATATGGTAATAAAAAGGTATAGTCATTTTGGTAGCTTTGATGTGTTACAAACATAAACATTCTATTTAAAAATTGGATTATATTTGGAATAATGTGGTTTTTTTTTTTCTGAAAACTTGATTGTAAGCATTTTTTTAAAGAAATCAATTTAAAAATATTAAATTTATAGGATGGCAGGACTCTAATGCACATAGCATCCGAATCTGGACATCAAGAAACAGCTTTAGTCTTTTTGAAAAAAGGGGTGCCTCTTCACATGTCCAGCAAAGTAAGTTAATATCTTGTACAAGAATTATAAACAGAATTTATTTTACATCTTATATTACATTTATCAGACTTTCAATGAAAAAAAATTCCATGGTAATATCCTTAAAATGGATAGATTGGAATACAATGCAAATGGGTAAGATGGTATGAGACCTTGCTCAAAATAGTTTAACATCAGAAAGTGTTGAGAAATAAACTTTGTTTTACCATATTTTACAGTTCTCTTTGAAATGTTCCTACCAAAGTTCCCAACTTTCATAATTTATTCACGAGCATTTTTAGCCCCGCCTTCTTTTCGCACCAGAAATTTTGTAGATTATTTCTCTTTAATATGTGACAACGATTAAATAAGAATAAAATCATTTTTCAAAATTTCCGGTGTGAAAAAGAGGCGGGGCTAAAAATGCTCGTGAATAAATTATAAAAGTTGAGAACTCTGGTTTCTACCATTGTCCTGGTGCTGACATATCTGTTTGATTTCATTCTATGAGAGTGTATTGAGTTGTGATGCGTATCCTGCAATAATTTTATACAATAAATTATCTCTTTTTGAGATAATTTATAATACAACTATCATTATAATCTATGAATTTTAGAAAATGAAGGATATTAACCGATCTTTCGCGAGCCGATACATGCCAAGTCTTCCGATTTCGGCGGAAGACTTGATACCAGAATTTTTTTTTCAGCAATGTTCATTTCATTTGCTCATAGAAAAATAATGGGCATATTCCTATTAAAAAATAATGGTGATAAATGTGATTTAAAAATTCAAAATGTTGGCAAGCATGTGAACCATTGTCATTGCTGTGAGATTTTACGATTTTCCTTGAAGATACTGATTCTAAGATTCGCGTACTACATCCTCAGATATGCCAACATTTTAATTTATTCCGAAGTATTGTTAGTACTCGCCCCCCCTCCCCCCTTTTTTTTATCAACTTATTCTTTTTTGTAGAGTAATTTTCTCTAACATATAATTAAGAAAGAAATATATAACTAGAAATTATAATTAAAAATTTTGAAGAGTAAAATATAATTAAAAATTTTTAAAAAGTAATTTTGTTTCTCTTAAATGGTTTTAAAAAAAGGGGGAGGAAGGGGGGAAGTGGGGGGAGAAAATTACTTCATAGAAATTGGTACAGAAAAAAAAGACGAATACTAACAATGCTTCGGAATAAATTAGAAATGTTTAAATATGTGCGTTCTTAAGGTCATTAGTCAAAAAATAATAACGTTTTTTAAATAATTTCATGACAGAAATTTGATACGATTTCTTTCTTTCTTTCTTTTTTTTTTTTTTTTTTTTTTTTGTAAATAGTGGTATTAAGTCGAAAAATTTTCGAAATCCTTTTAATAGGAATCTTCAGAGAAATCACAAAAAGTTTCAACTATCATCACTGTCCAAGTATATATTGCATTAAGTTTTCCTTTTGCAATTGTAGAAGATAAATTAACCCCTTAAATGTCGCATATTTTTCTAAGACACGCCCGCAAGATCCACGTTTTTGTTTAATTAAAGAAAATAGATTAAAGATAAATATATGGATAATATGTACACAGCTGTCAATTTTTTTAATTTATCCCGGAATGTTGTTAGTACCCGCCCTTTTTTCACGCCGTATTCTTTGTAGATTAATTTTTTTCACATTTAATCGTAACTATACATTGAAGAAAATTATTCTACAAAGAATACAATGTGAAAAAAGGGCGGGTACAAACACCATTCCGGAATAAATATTTAAAGTTGGCAGCTGTAAATATGTATATTCATTCAGTAATTTCCAGCGTATGACTAGCAGGTCATATAAATCAATTTTACACCAGAAATTTTAATTAACAGAAAAATATATATTTCTGCGAATGAATATGTCATATAACAGTCTATCAATTAAATTTTCTAAAGTAAAACTGATTTATCTGATCTGCTAATTATACGCCGGAAATTACAGTGCATGAAAATTTTTATTTTATGCAGAATACTTTTATAAAAATCAAAAGAAGCTAATATTAACTTAGTTCAAAAATAGAAAATGGTAGTACGGTCATACATTGTAATTAAAAACATTGTGTCTATTTTGACTCCATTTGGTCCATTTGAAAATGAAGACCCATTTTGTCCATCTAGAATGCACAGTAGCATAGTTAAATAATAAAGCTATAAATTGAAAGAATGTGTAAATATTTATGATAAAATAAAATCAAATATCTAGCGTTTTCAAGAAGTACACTAATGATATACCATCGAAATTATCTTATTCCAGTGTCGTTACTTCTTTATTTCAGTGTTAATTTATAGAAAAAAAAATCAGAATTTTCAAAGTAATAAATTTTAAATTTACTTAACTTCATGGGGGGGGGGGGGGGGGAACCACTTATTTTTATACTGCATTTATTAATTAACGATGCTTATTCAAGTTGATGATAATTATAATGCTAATAATTTAGTGTGACCTTCATTTTTTTTAAATAACAGAATAGCTGCTAACATTTCTAATTTTTTCATAGATGCCAACGTTTTAATTTATTCCGGAGTATTTTTAGCCGTGCCTTTATTTCGCACCGCTTTATTTATAGAAAAATTTTCTCCAATATATATCTTCAATAAAAAAAAAAAAAAAAAAAAAAAAAAAAAAATACTCTTAAAAAATAAGTGGTGTGAAATAAAGGCGGGGCTTAAAGTACTCCGGAATAAATTAAAATATTGGCATCTATGATTTATTCCATAGTATTGCTAGTACGCGTCTTTTTACCAAACCAAATTTTTTGGAGAGTAATTTTCTTCTTATTTATGATTATATATTGGAAAAAATTACTCTACAAAAGAAAAGTCGTGCAAAAATTTAGAGGGTACTACATAGATGCCAACATTTTATTTTATTCCGGAGAATTTTTAGCCCCGCCTTTTTTTCATACCACTTATATTTTAGGATAAATTTTTCTTATTCTATCGAAGTTATATACTGAAGGAATTTTTTCTATAAATAAAGTGGTACGAAATAAAGGCGGAGTTAAAAATACTCCGGAATAAATTAACACTTTCACGACCGCATGATTTTATCTTTTTGACAGGAAGGTCCGACTGTGGGCGTTATTCTCCCAAGGTAAAATATTTCAGAACAGAATTTTCTATATTCACAATTATATTGCAAATGGATATACATTATAATTATATTCATTCTAATCAATGTATTTGTATCCACAGTAAATTTTATTGCAAAAATATGAACACTGGGTACATACTTAAGAAATAAGTAACACACAAACTACGAAAGAAACGCTCACTGGCGGAGTTACAGATTTTCAAATTACGTGAATCTACGTCAGCGGTCGCGAAAGTGTTAAAATATTGGCATATATGGTACTATGAATGCTACACAATAAATTAGAAAAGTTGGCAGCTGTGAGTAATGGTGTCAAATTGGCTATATGTAAAATAGATTCTTCCATGCCACTAATCTTAACATAAATGAAAATTGTATGTATGTCTTACTTCTCCTTCCAAACTACTGAATACCAGAATAGTAAATTTTTATAATTGATTCCGGAGCATTTTTAGCCCCGCCTTCTTTCCACACCAGAATTTTTGTAGAACATTTCTCTCCAATATGTGACAACAATTAAATAAGAAAAAAGAACGTTCTTAAAAATTACTGGTTTAAAAAAAAGGCGGGATTAAGAATGCTCCGCAATAAATTGTAAAACTTGGCAACTCCGAAGTACTGTGAGACTTTCACATTTCTAGCGCAAGCGAAATGGGAGAGAGTGAGGAAAGTCCTCTCAAAAATCCTATTTTTGTGTAATTTCTATTGTAATAATGCAATTACAAACTTCAAATTTGATATGTAGGCTGCTTCTATACATTATTCTTTCTAAATAAAAAATTTTGAAAATTTTTAAATTGAAAAGGGGTGAAATGATCAAAAATTCTAAAAGTATGCTTTTTTTCAAAATTTCATGCATGCAATTTCAACGTTTTACTGTGAATACATAAAAATGACATCGAGTGTTTATATAAGTAAAATCAAAATATTTTTTAGGACAAGTTAGAACGACATCACTCAAGAAAATCTCCCAAATAAAGTACTATCGTCATTGAAAATCGTCCTTTCTTAGAAGACATTTGATGGAAAATGTTCATTTTGATAGGAAAAACCTGCTGCGCTTTATTATGATTGTGTGGAGCTTTTAATTTCTAGCGATATTATAAGTAGTAAGAAATAGTAATCCTTACTCCAAATTCTAATATAATATTAGAAAGTTCTTGCACGTTACAAACAAACATTTTATCCGTCTGTATAACTAAAACAAACTATTTTTTTTTAAACAACAATTTTTTACGAGTGTTGCCATTCCAGGGTTATGTTTTACAAAATTATTTCAAAAATAATTCATTTGTAGCAAACGATAACTGTTAATTATTTCGAGGCTTATTAATGAAAATAGAAATTTGAAAGTTGAAACTTATTATTACAAATATGATATAGTGACCAGAGAAGCTGGCAAAGCTAGCTAGTTTCTTTAAAAAAAAAAAAAAAAAATCATTTCTTAGCGGCAGCACGGAATTTCTATCATAAGTGTATTAAAAACTAAGGAGGACAGTATGTCCCAGTTTTAATCAGGCGCTTTCATATATGCGCCTAAGCACAAAATATCCCCTTTGATCGTGTTTTCTTATTTTTATTTATTACTATTTTTAAATAACAATTCATGACAAACATCTTTCCTATTTTAATTTTAATTTTTTAACCCATTCAGTGGCAATGTAATTACGTTAATTTAAAATCAAGAGCTACCAGAATTAGAGAATATGGTTAGAAGATAAGAAATAAATGAATGTATTATATCTGGCCAAGTTAAAAAAGTAAAATTTTAATAGAATATTCCAGGATGATTTTTTGCAGTTGAAAATGAAAATTAGGTGGTATAAGATATATCCCACTGCTCCTAAAGGAGTTAAACATCTTTTATCTCTTGTGAGGAATTTTCAAACATTAAAATTAAGTTCTTTATCGTCCTTGAAAAAATATTTGTTGTTAATGTATTAAAACTCTTTTAGACAGGAACAAAAGCTATTCACACTGCTGCTGCACACGGATTTGTTGAGGTTATCAGAAATCTTCTAGATAGAGGCGAAAATGTTGATGCCACAACGCCAGTAAGTTAAATTTTATCATAAATACTTACATATTAAATAAAACAAAACAATCATAAAATATCAAATGCTTTTATCAAATTTCCTGATTCTGTGTTTTCTTTTTACTGAATACGCACTTTTTTTTTTTTTTTTTTTTTTTTAGGACAACTTTACTGCTTTACACCTTGCTGTGCAAGCTAATCAGCCTGAAGTAGTCGAGATATTACTCGGTCATGGCGCTAACGTTCAGCTAAAAGCTGGAAAAGTATGTAACTCATGATGCCAGCATTTTAATTTATTCCGGAGTACTTTTAGCCCCGCCTTTATTTCCTACAACTTGTTTTTTAACACTTTCGCGACCGTATGTTTTTTTAACTTTTTGGCAGTAAGCTCCGCCTGTGGGCGTTAAACTTGTATATTGCATTATTTTAAATCAATGTTTTCTGCATTCATATTTATAATATAAATGGATATATATTACTATTATACTCTTTCTAATTAAAGTATTTGTATTCATAGTGCGTTGATTGTACAAATGTGAATATTGGGTACATTGTTAAGAAATAATGTAACCCATGTAACCTAAAGAAACGCCCACTGGCGGAGTTACAGATTTTCAAATGGCGTGAATTCACGTCAACGGTCGCGAAAGTGTTAAGAGTAATTTTTTCTTATTTTATCGAATGTATGCATTGGATATTTTTTTTTCTATAAATAAAGAGGGGCGAAATAAAGGCGTGGCTAAAAATACTCCAGAATAAATTAAAGTGTTGGCATCTATGATAACTTAAATTCAATTGAAATGTGAGTGAACAGTTATCTTTAGACGAAACATATTCTTAAAAATTGTGGTGTCCATTCCAACTGATTTTTCCCTACATCAGTTTATTTAATATAACTGACTTTAATCTTTCCCTTTAAATAACTTATTCTGTAATTTTGAGGATTTCTATAGTTTTTTTTTTTCGTTTCAGAATGGGGAAACCGCATTACATATGGCTGCGGGTATCGCTGACGGCCATAAGTGTGCAGAACTCATTATTAAAAGTGGAGCAGATGTAAATGCTCAAAACGAGGTTTGTCAGTTTTATTTATCAATGTTTGTTGATTTATTTTACAAATAATTCTTTTGCTTTTTTTTTTTTTTAGTAGTAGTTTTAGAATAATTTTAAAGTCCAATTTTACTGTATAACTAGATATCTAAAGAATTATGTATAAATAATATATAAATAATTCTGTAACATAAAATTCAGAAGTCACGGTGTTGGTAAATTAAAAGGGTCCAACAATTCCTCGAATAGAAACCGCATAGCTGCCAACATCCTAATTAATATTCCATAGTATTGTTAGAACCCGCCTTTCTTTTCAGACCAGCCTTTTTTAGAGTATTTTTCTTCTTATTTAATTGTAATTACATTTGGAAAGAATTATTTAAAAAAAAAAAAAAAAAAAAAAAAAAAAAAGTAGTGTAGAAAAAGGGGTGTAGAAAAAGAGGTGAGTACTAACAGTACGGAATATTAATAAGAAAGTTGGCAGTTATGAAGCAGCAATCCGAACGCCAATTGCCTCATCATCCAAGGATACGTCAAAGGGTTCTTTGGGATTAGTTGTTGAACAATAACGTGTGTTTTGAGAGTTGATGCAGCCGCTTAAATGAAACCATGCTTCATCTGTCATAAAGTACAGATGTGGATAACCACCATCGATATTGGTTAGTAACCATTCGCAGTAACGCATCCTTTGACCCGCAATCCGTTTCTTTTAACTCACGAAACCCCGTTACTTTAAATGCTTCAGCATCCACTGGTATGACGATCTTTTTCTATGCAAAGCTGGGAGGATAGACGTCAAATGGGTTTCTGCGTGCAGGGCCTGATTAAGGGGGAAGCTCGCTCTTTAAACATTATTTATACTTACACCGTTATTTTTTAACAAATACTTTCCTCCTATAATAAACAGAAAATTTTCATTAAAAATTATCTTAAAAGAATTCTGGTGTCTAATAACGGTGAGTAAATTGGATTGTTTTACACCGTTCATTTTTTATAAAAAATATTTCCTCGTTAAAGCGTGCAATTTCTATAACATGAAGTAAAAAATAATTGTAAAAATATTCCGGTATGAGCGAGCTTCCCCCTTAATCAGGCCCTGTCTGCGTGGACTTCTCTTGTCATATACCGTTCAACACAATCAAAATTTTATTGCGAACAAACTGCGTCTTTACATGGTTACGGTGGGAGCTAGCGACTGAAACTGTTTCTTTAATTTTCTTTATTAATTTCTGATTTTTTTTTTTTTTTTTTTTTTTTTTTTTTTTTTTTGTCTGGACCAGTTGTCTCTGTAGATATTTTTTCACGAAATTTGTATTTAACGTTTTGAAATGTTTAAATTTAAAATAATTTTCAATAATAAAAGCTCTGTGTTAAATTGAAAATGACATTCTTCTGTCTAAAGAATGTATTCCTAACAAACTTCTTGCACAAGCAACAGAACGAACAGTGATTACAGTTTATGCTGTTATACATAACAAAGTTTTCTTAATTAAAATATCTGGTGAAAAAATGCAAAATAAGGCGGAAAAACTCATCTTTTACGATAACCACGCATTATTTTGTTATACGTGGGGGCCTCTTTCACGTGGGCCACCCTGTATATATATATATATATATATATATATATATATATATATATATATATAGAGAGAGAGAGAGAGAGAGAGAGAGAGAGAGAGAGACAAAGAGAGAGAGAGAAAATTATAGAAAATTACCAAATATGAATAGATAGAAAAGGATAAAAAAAAAGACGAAATTACCAAAATATGAACAGATTGAAAAAGATCAAAATTAGACGAAATCAAATTATTGAAATTTTACAAAATTCGCAACGTCTTCAGAGCCTAATACGAATTATGCAAGAAAATGGTGATTTTCTGTAAAGTTAATTGCATATTGCAAATAAGTTTTATGTCTTTACATAAAACTTTTCTTATATATTATACCTTTTATGTCTGAACCACAATTACAAAAGAGTAAAAGGGTGTGAATAAAAGAAATAAATTTAAAAAACGATACAAAACTTACCAACAGCAAAATGCATAGAACATGTGAATACAAATAAAAACTAATGGCGGATTATAGATATATATATTATAGCTGCTAACCCTTCTAATTTTTAAATCAGACTTATAACCACTATTTTCAAAAAAGAATGTGTTACAAATACTTTCGACGATTAAATAAACTGAAAACACTTATAAAAACTTTCTAATATGAAGTCTCCCTTGGAAAACGGGAGACTTGGCACCATAGTTGCCAACTTAGCACCTTTTGGCTACCGGATAAATTTAATAGAAACATTTATTTTATTTAACCAGTGAACTATAACGGTTTTCACTGATAAAGTAAAATAAATAAAAAAATTATTAAAACTTTCCGGTTGGCAAAAGGTGCTTAGTTGGCAACTTGTACTTTGCACCTATAATATTTGTATTACGAGATGTTCTCCAGAAATTTTTAAAAGATGTGTTTGATGATACAACAACATATGCCCAATACTTTAAAATGTATTCAACCATTAAAGAAAAATAAATAAAAATCTAATAAGTAGTTTATTCAAAAAATTAATTTAATTATTCTTTTTTCCGGCATTTAATCCGCAGGGCGAATTCTTATGTTGAAATGACACCTGCCAAAATTTTTAATTTATTTCGTAGCACTGTTAATACCCTCCTTGTTTTTACACTACTTTTTTATAGAGTAATTATCTGTGTAACTACGATTAAATTAGTAGAAAATTACTCTTTAAAAAAAGAGTGGGGAAAAAAAAAAGATGGGTCCTAACAATGCTGCGGAATAAATTAGAAATGTTGGCAGATTTGGTTCATATCTGCCAACATTTTAAATTTATTGCGTATAATTGTGTTGATCCGTATAATCCATATAATTTTTATTTTACTTTACTTTTCCGTAGCATTGTTAGTGCTCGATTTTTATTTCACACCACACTTTTTGTAGAGTAATTTTCTTCTTATTTAATCGTAATTGCATAGCGAAGAAAAATTTCATAAATCGGGATGTAAAGAGAAATAGGTGCGAACTAAGAATGACCCAGAATAAATTAGAAATGTTGGCATGTATGATAAGTTTTACGTCAGAAATTTTATTTAGCAAAATATCTTGTTTTAGTAGCTGGTACAAATATATCTTGTTTTGCAATTAAAATTTTTGAAGTCAAACGGATTTATCTGATCTTCGGATTATACGACAGAATTAAGGCAGCAAAATCATTATACGTATTTTGATATATAGATACTAAAATAAAAATTTCAGGCTATGCTGAACCTTTGTCTACCCTGCTTATAGTTGCAAGACTATCAAAATGCGCAGTTTTTTAAAGCTAATGTTTTAGCTTTAATTCTCATACATTAAATATAAAATGACACAATAATACCACGTTATAAGCTTATCAGCATCTAAAAGCCTTTAAACTGTGATTTATATTGTGTAAACAATATCGTTTCTCGAATTAGTTTTTTCCCGTAAAATTCCCAAAGTTTCCAAAATTTCCAGTTTATTCCCCCAAATTCCCAGGTTTTTTTCCTTGCTTCAAAATTCCCGGGATTTTTGCATCTCTCCTGCTACGCTTTTTAGATTCAGATCAAAAGAAAAAAATTCAACTCGAATAAATAGTTATTTTATTGATAATTTTTTTATTTCTTTTCTAGGAAGGAGAAACTCCTTTACATAATGCTGCTAGGCATGGACAGCTTAAAACTGTTACACAATTGCTTGAAGATGGTGCTGAACTGGATTGCTTGTCGAAAGTAATATTTATTTATTTATTTGTATGTCACCGATAAGCTGAATTAATTTACTATATATTTTTGCGGCTAAGCAGTTTATAATGAAAACAACTGCATCAGATGTTATGATTTATTTTTAAAGCAAATTTTATTTTTATTTCAAACTTACTATTGGTATGTTATCTATCTATCTATATATATATATATAAATGGCTAAGAGATTTCTTTGGACTCTGTCTGTGTGTGGACGCAAGTTGCCACCTAATTTTCATACTTTAGTTAATTTTAAAAAATCTAATTGTCCGATCGATAAGCTGTTTAATCAAACGGATTCAGAAAATTCGCCCCTTCCATTTGGTATCTTATTTGTAACGAAATTTTAATTAGATTTTTTAAAATTAATTAAAATATGAAAATTATAACCTGGTAATAGCTTTAAAATTGGACATTTAAATTTTTAATTGTTGCCAAAAAAAAAAAAAAAAAAAAAAAAAAAAAATTACGAGTTTCTTTTTTTTTTTTTTTTTCCTTTCAGCATAAAATGAAATATGCTTTCACGCGAAAAATAAAATAAAAATAAAAATAGAAATATGGAGTTTAAAAAAAAAAAAAAAATAATAATAATAATAAAAAGCATAACCTTTTTAAATATACCTCCATTTTAGATTCTTTTTTTCTTTTGTTTAAATAGTATGTTTATGGTACGGATGAATCGCGATTGGCATGAAAGCTAATTCAGCATTAACCCTCCGCGTACGGTGCCCGTCAGAGCCTGATTAAGGGGGAAGCACACATTATTTATACTTACACCGTTATTTTTTAACAAACACTTTCCTCCTATAATAAACAGAAAATTCTCATTAAAAATTATTTTAAAAGAATTCTGGTGTCTAATAACGGTGAGTAAATTGGATTGTTTTACACCGTTCATTTTTTATAAAAGATATTTCCTCGTCAAAGCGTGGAATTTCTATGACATGAAGTAAAAAATAATTGTAAAAATATTCCGGTGACAGCGGAGATAATGTGTGCTTCCCCCTTAATCAGGCTCTGGTGCCCGTGATTTCGACGGGCAAAAGAACTTTTTACATTAAATTTCATTTACACCACAATTTCTAAAATACTATTTTTAACAGATAAATTATTGAAAATATCCCACTAAATTGTATTTCCACCACTAATTGTAAAATGCAATGTTTGATATTCATAAATCCTTAAAACTAATGAAACATGTTTTTATTCAAAAATAGTGGTATTAAAAAATAAGACTATTTGCAACCTGTGTATGTAAACACAGTAAATACAAAATAATTTCCCCGTACGCGGAGGGTTAAAGAGCTTTACTTATTCATAATCCTGGGTAATTTTTAAACTTTTGATGCTGAAATAGATCGGACATTTTTCGCCAAGGACTCCACTTTCGCAAAAGCCATTTTAAGCCAAGTAGCGCATCAAAAATATAATAAAATATTGAAAAACAGAAAAGAAGGAAAAGTAGAGGAAAAAGAAAAAATAATCACATAAATTATGTATTTTTGTCTAAAGTGGCGAAAAAAATTGAAAATTCGCCAAAGGGAGCTATATTAAGGCCGTACCATGATCCAGTTTACATATTTTATTATTTTTTTTTTTTTATATATATACCAACTACTATTAACTAAATTAATTACTATTATAACCACAAAAATTAATTCTCTCATGCGGTAGACGTAGCCCGATCATACCATATTGTAATATTATATTTGGCGTGAAATTGTTGTCATTTTATGGTTGATCAATAAACTAAATAAATATAGAAAATAACGAGAAAGAAAGTATTATGTATACCGTGTATAGTGTTGTTCATGTGTAACTGGGATTCAAATATAAAATTGCTACTTCAATTTTTTCGATACTGTCCGTTTCGAAACTTTCATCTGATAAGTACCCAAATGGAAGCCCACTGGTAAGCTATTGTCACAGGCAATAGGGGCAGCACCCGAAAGTCTGCGAATGAGTGGGTCGCTGCCGAAGGCAGTGGGGAACGCAAGCGGGCTTTAGAGTAATTTCATGTTTTTTTTTTTTTTTTTTTTTTTTATATATATATACAATATATATATATAACGATATAGAACAGAGTTTTCTTTAAATATAGTGACCAGCGAAGCGGGCAAAGCCTTCGGTGATTCACTACCTTCATCGATTTCATTAAATTAAAAATGGTTTCGTTAACAAACTTTGATCGATTGGCACGCAAGCAGCATCAGGCCGAGTTTTGTACATTTCGAGTTTGATTTTGAAATTTTTCCCGCATTCGGAATTCGGTTCGTTCCCGAACCGGGGCTTTTCTAGTTATTTATAATGTAAAAATATGAATCACATTTTCTTTCATGTTGCAAATTCAATAAGCTCAAATAATTGCATGAGCGCAAATCATCTGCAAAATTTTCAAATGGATTTGCAAAATATTAAATTATTCCACATTAATTTCTTGTTTTAATCTATTGTATATTATTTGAATTTTAATATCAAATATTTAATGTCTAAAAACTTATTATTACGATATGCTTTATTTCAGTATGGAGAAAGCGTATTACATGTTTCAGTGAAAAACTGCCATTATGAAATTGCAAAAAGCATTGTTACATATAAGAAGGATGTATCGACTTCAGAAGAAGTTACCAATTACATCAATTTACAAAATAAAGTATGCATTTTAATTCGTTTCAAATTTTATAAAAGCAGAATAAAATGTCAAAATTCAATTTCCATTAACATTTTTTTGTTCTTTTCTAATGAAATATTTCTTTGTGTTTCTTGCAATTATTTAAGATATATTTCCAATCGTTAAATATTCGCTTTCATATTCAGTTTTGCCGTACATTCCGAATGTCACGCATTTGAAATCCTATTTTTTCCATTTGTTAAAGAAATGACTTGAAATATCTAATTATAATGCAAATGCATTTTGTGCAGAATATCATTAATTTGTCGTGTATGATACGCAAGTCACCCGTTTTATACAAGAAATTTTATCTAAATAAGTGTAATGTTTCAGTAATTATTAGAAATTTACCATAATTTCCGGTGTGTAATCCTCAGGTTAGATAAATATCATTTACATAAAAAATTTAACTAGCAGAAAAGTCATAATTGGACCGGAAACTGAAACGTTTCATTTTATTACATTCAGAGTTGCCAAATTTTATAATTTATTCCGGAGTATTTTTAGCCCTGCCTTCTTTCCGAAAGGAATTTTTGTAGAATATTTTCTCCAATATGTGACAACGATTAAACAAGCCGAAAATCATTCTTCAAAATTGCTGGTATGAAGAAAAAAAAAGGGGGGGGGGACTAAAATGCTCCGAAATAAATTATAAAAGTTGGCAACTCTGTTAAATCCGTGTCAGGCCAATGGATTATATGCCAAAAATCACAGAAGTTTATTGGACATCTGCGAGTAAAGCATACTTTTGAAAAATGTTACTTTTGGTTTTTTAGGAGTTAGCCTTGTTATTTAAACTAAGTCTACCTACACTCTTTACAAATAATAATTTTATTGCAGTTTTCTAACAGTGTTCTACCATAGCCTTCTAAACTAGATGCCTGTCGCGTTGCTCGGAAACTTGGCAACAGTTGAAGCGGTAGACAGCACCACCTGGTACAGACTGCGTGACTTTTTTATTCAACAGTCACCAAAAATTTTTAAAAGTGGTATATGATATACATAAAAGGCAAATAGAAGCGAAGAAACGTCGATTATATGTATCATATATCACTTCTTAAAATTATTGGTGAAAGTTGAATAAAAAAAGTCGCGCAATTTGTACCAGGTGGCGTTGTCTACCGCTTCAACTGTTGTCAAGTTTCTGAGCCACGCGACAGGCATCTAGTTTAGGAGGCTATGGTTCTACGCAGAGTTCCCAATTTTTATAATTTATTCACGAGTATTTTTAGTCTCTTCTTCATACCGGAAATTTTTAAAAATGATTTTTTTTCTTATTTAATCGTTGTCACATATTAAAGAGAAATAATCTACAAAATTTCTGGTGCGAAAAGAAGGCGGGGCTAAAAATGCTCGTGAATAAATTATAAAAGTTGGGAACTCTGGTTCTACGACTGAATAAAGCAAAAGATTTTCTTGTAGAAAAAAATATTTATATGTATATATTATATATATATATATATATACTTAGAAATTAATATTTTTCTCGTAGTTATGTTTCTCACAATTTGATTTTAACCTTTGGAATTCAAATTTATAATCATAAGTTCAAAAATAAATCACATAGCATTTTACTAAAAGAAATTACTATATTCTTGAACTACCGTAATTTATGGCGTATTTTCCATAGGTCCTGTCACGGGTCATATAAATCTGTTTTACATTAGAACTTTTAATGAACAAAGTTACACCTGTAAAAAAATAGTATAACATTAAATTTTAATAAATAAAATTAATGGATAAAATGGGTGCATTTAATTTGAGAATTATATGCAGGAAATTAAGGTATATTCATTTACAATATTCTTCAGCTATTTTTTACGCTTCCTTTAACTGGTAGCAATTAGTCAAATTTATATAAGGGTAATTCCATAGTAAATGCATAGATGGCAACATTTTAATTTATTCCAG
>OZ005651.1:230880079-230906079 GCA_963930645.1 Salticus scenicus
GAATTGTACAAAAAAGAACAAGCTAGATTTTAGATATTTTCCAAGAGTTGAAATTTCTTACGGGGTTTTCACATGCCGCATTAATTTGAAGATCCAATCATTTCAACCACGCTCAAAATGTACTTTTCCGTGAAAAACCCCTTATAAGCTTGTAACTCTAACATATTTTTATTTATTTACTATGATTTGAGAGATCATAAGGGTTTTTTCCCAAAATACAACCTTTGGAAAGTGGTTGAAATAACTGGATCTTCAAATTAATTACGCGGCATGTGAAAAACCCCTTAAGAAATTTCAACTTTTGGAAAATATCTGAAATCTAGCTTGTTTTTTTCGTAATTTTTATTCTATTCAAATGCACTTTTGACAGAAGTTGCCCAATACATCTAGCTTTCAACCTATGCAATAAAAAATGTTTTATCTTTCGCACATGCGCAATAAAAACGCTTTTCATAAAAATGTTCATATTTCATGAGATATTTAAGATATTTATATTCCAATTGAAGTATATTGTTTTAAAAGTGTTTTTGCAATTTATCTGAAAATGGGAATAATTTTCGTTAAAAACTCTGTATATTATAAATAAAAAACATGTTGATTTTTTTTTTTTTTTTTTTGGAGTTTTAAAATAAATGCTTATATCTCCGTTATTCGACATGTTAACGTCACACAAATTCATCCACAAATTGATCTGGGTCTATATTAACCCCTTCCGGTACGATTTAATAATGAAAAAGTGTGCATGAAATAACCATTTAATTTTTATTTAAAAAAACTTGTTTCATTTTATAATTCTTACATATTCTTAATTAATATTCATTTTTACATATTGTTAAATGACATTAAAAACGGTAAAATTAAGAAAAAATCAGAGCAAAACTGTAATAAGGTATATAGTTAATAGTCTTCAAGCGTGTGGTACTTTTCAAAACACTCTGGTAAGTGCAAAGGAATCCTGCATTGTTTACACTGCCAGGGAGTCTCACTTCTAATTTTATTCTTGTAACACACACGGCACCTCTTAGTAGGTTTTCTTTTATTCTGAGTTGAAGGAATGTATTCTGGAAAATGTCCCCATCTTTTAGCCTGCAACCTAGCCGGGGTGTCACTACATGAAGGACGTCCACGGGTTTTATAATCCGGTAGTGTAACTTTTTGTAGGATTTGTTCTGCTATGTCCAGTCGAAAGCTCCCAATTCCGATTTTGTTGGCATTATTGATTTTGTTATATAAAACATATGAATTGTAGAGTGCAATGTCAAACATGTAAAAAAATATTTTCTTATATCCTTTCATATATTCTTATGATTCTTCATAATCGCTCCAATCACCTTGACCTTCATAGTCTGCAAAACTCTTATCCATTATGGTATTTACTATACAACACGTTTTTCCTTTACAGAAATATATATTGACCGATGCTCACATTAAATTTTTACAAGAATGAAATCTTACAGACTAACAACAATTCGGCCGTGACTTGTACCAAGAAATTCTAATGGTAAACAATTTGTGATAGGGATCTGTGATATTTCCACAAGTAAAAAAGGTGTTGCCAAATTCAGTACACTAGAAATTTTAAACTAAATTAATTATCATATTCAACAGTAAGCATGACGAGTGTAGCTCGTCATTGTGCAATATGGCATGAAAAACCAATGACGAGCTAGACGCGTCATTTTACCGGAAGGGGTTAACATATCCTAAAGTTACAATTCATTTCGTGTACTTAGCGATACAGGGTGATAAGAAACATTATTAATTTTGCTCAATTTGTTACTGAAAAATGTTTATAAAAAATGTTTTATCTTTCGTATATGCGCAGTAAACACGTTTTTCATAAAAATGCTCATATTTCATGAGATATTTAAGATATTTGTATTCCGATTGCAGTATATTGTTTTAGAAGTGTTTTTCCAACTTATCTGTAAGTGGTAATAATTTTTGTTAAAAACTCTGTATATTATAAATAAAAAACATGTTGATATTTTTTGGAGTTTTAAAATAAATGCTTAAACATGCTATCGTCACACAAATTCATCCACAAATTGAACTGGGTCTATATTAACATATCCTAAAGTTACAGTTCATTTCGTTTACTTGACGATACAGGGTGATCACAAACATTAATTTTTCTCAATTTGTTACTGGCCCCCCTAATTGTTGCCTTAAACCAATCTTCACTGTAAAACATGAGGAAGACCCAGTTCTTTATAACCCAATGTTTGAAAACATTTCATTGAGAGATAAGTTTTTAATTTGAAAAAAAAAAAAAAAAAAAAAAAGTGATCGTTTGCAAATATTGCCAAACTTTTGAACAGGTGTGTAGAACTAATTATTAGTGATTATTAGTGAACTAATTACTAAAGATTAGTGAATAGAACTAATAATCTCTGAATAAAATGTCACAAAAGAATTCCATTACACTAGAGTCTAAAATAAGTAGAGATGAGGGTATTATGGAATAGTCGGGAAATATGGAATATCGAGGTTTCGGCTGTGATTGGTGCTGCTATCTCTTCAAAATACTATGAATTAGTCAAGAAGCATTCTCATGAAGCAATACAGTAAGAGGCAACCGCTTATTGCTGTCGTATCATTCTCTATAGACAGGGCCCGACTAAGAAATTTTTGCGCCCAGGGCACTTTAAGTTTTTCGTGTCCCCTAAGAAGAGCCAGATTTCATCCCTGTATCTCCCCCAATAAAAAATAAATAAATAAAAATAAAAACGGTTATTGACATACCACAATTGTATCAGGCAAAAAAGCAGACCGAAAAATTATACATATTTGGTAAAAACATTAATCTGTAACTGTTTTAAGCTCTAAAGACCCAAAAGAAAAAAATCATCCCCAATTAGCCTAATAACATATTTTATTTTAAAATGTTATTCATGTGAGTGAAACACAGTTAAATCAGGAGGCAAAAAGAGGAAGATTTAGACTATAAATTCTATAAATTTTAACCATTAGTAAAATTTTGTGCCCCTCAGAAATTTCGTGCCCAGGGCACAAGCCCCGGGTGCCCGTGCGATAGTCAGGCCCTGTCTATAGAACAAAGTATGTTTTGTGATTTTTAGAAGTTTTTGCAGGTAAGTTTTCAAACATTTAAACTTACTAATACACATGTGATTTGAACATTGATGTTAAGCATAATGTATGCTCAAAGAATTGTATTTTGTTATACATTGGTCGTTTTTTAGCTGAAAATATTTTGTCCATCAATTTAAAAGTTCATTTTTAAAGATGGCGTATCGGGTATTATGGAATACTAGGTATTTCATAGTATCATCTGAAATTGACTTCATGTATTCAACTAAAGAAACAGAAAATAAAGACGCTGAATGTATTTTCTGTCACAGAAAATTCTCCGAAGATGATTTTATGAAGTCTAATTAGTTTTTACATGGTTTAAACAGTTTAAACCACCTATTCCATATTACCCGACTATTTTATATTAACCTCCATTTGTAACTTTTTTTTAAAGTAAACTTTTTATAACAACAATTTTTTTTTTTTTTTTTTTGATTTTTTTTCATTGACAATTCATTACAAATAATTACGCTATGTACTCATCCTGATTTTGGGGATTTTTATTAAAAACAAGTAAAGTTATTTTAAGAAATGCAAATGGTATTCTATAATACCATCCTCTCATCTGTATTTTAGAAAAGTTTAACATCTTTTGTAACGCACAAAACATGACGAAATTAATATGCATTTTCCAGATGCACACAAGCATATCTCCTTTATTAATGAGATACAATTAGCATTAATGTCTTTATTACAAGGCCTAACAAAATATTCAGATACGTTGGATGTATAAGTGATAATTGCTCAAAAGGCATTTTCAGCAGTAATTCTTAATTATTTAATAAATTTTTAATACATTCTATGAGGAAAATTGCTTTTTTTTATATACAGTATACAGAGCTACATAAAAGCAACCTATTTTAAGATTTATCTAAAAAAGTAAATCCATAAATATAATTTTTGTGATATTTCTTCCCAGGGCCTGATTATCCAAAAGGCTCAGGAAGCACAAGCTTCCCCTCTAAAATTTAAGAGGGGGCCCCATAAGGATTAAAAACATGGTCTTGAATTTTTTGTTTCCTATTTTCACACTGAGATTGAATTTTTTCTGAGAAAGGTTACCTAAAACAAGGCAAAACACTCACTATTTCGGGAAAAATCTATTATTTAACCTCAAAAATCTGAATGTTCTTAATTAAAAAGTTGTATGATTTTAATGTTCTGTGTAGAAACCACCCAGATGTATAAAATAATAATAATAATAATAATAAACACACTATTTTTTCATTTTTATATTACAATATGTAACAGGAAAACAAGACTTTCCGAAATGAAAGGGGGCCCCGAAATGATGCTGAGCTTCCCCTAGCTTTAATGCTTAATCGGCCCCTGTTTCTTCCTCTATAATTGTTACAAAAAGTAAAAATTGCGCGACTAGTTTGTATACGAGAATTCAAAAAAGAATTGGGATGTATCACGATGTATGACATGGATTTACATGGTTTGAGAGTTCAAGAACTCGACCGTTTTCAAAAAATGTCAGTTTGTCTGTGCGTTTGTGTGTGGGACAAAAATTTTTGGCAATTCTCGTTCAATAACTAATGTACAGAATTTCCTATAAATTTATGTGTAGTTACACATTGACGTAAATTAATACTTGTTAACTTTTGTAGCAAACCGTCCAACAGGTGGTGCTACTATACTGCAATTTCACAAATTTAATGAATGGCTATATATCATCTTCTGTTGTGTATAAATAAAAATCTTAATATGTGGGAGAACCATTATGATCTTTGCAGATCTTTGAAGTCTGCTCTAAATGTCAAGCTCAGCAAGCCTGAGCTGAACACATCCTGGACTGTTTGGGTCTATCCAGAGAGGACTTATACTCTTCCCCCCTTCTGGTTCTCGATTTTCTTAGGGTTAACGATCTAATGGATCTTGTCTGATTGCTTTGTAATTATATTTTTCACATTACAAAATTTAATCTAGAAAAAATAATTTTTATACTAGATTATTTGTAGCTAAAATATATCCTTTTCGGAAGAAAAAGCATTACATTTAGTAAAAATTATATACACATAATTTAAAAAAATAAACGCGATATACACTAATCATTTCACATTTAAGAATATAATATTCTTTCAAGATCAAAATTATTATTCGATTACTGATAATAGTATTACTTAGATTTATTAGTCAGCACGTGAATGAACAGGCTAAGAAGTTATAGTTTGTTCTTTAAATTTAAAAATAGAATTTCATTCAAAACACTGTTTCAATCTTTCGACGAACATATATGAAGAAAATAAGCATTTGAACTTACCTTCTATTATTTAAGAGTTACAAATGTTAACAAGAAACCTTAAAATAATTTCAAACAACACAGCTTCCGTAAACATTCTCATTTGTTGTTCCTTTTTGTTACGCGCCCATCGCTTACGGTCACGTGGTAATGGTGGATGACGATAAGTGTCCAGACCCGTAGAAAAATACTAATCTCTTCTTCGTGGCAGCCCCGTCCTAGCCCGTATTTATTCGAGTTTCGGAGAAAATCATGGAAAACTCCGGACGGCTAGGTCGACTAGCGCGTCCGGAGATTGAACCCAGCACTTCTCGTTTATCAACTGGGAGCGCGGAACCACTCGGCCACTGCTGGGATGATCCCATTTCAATAGATCAGGCAAACTGAAGTGGCAAATGCAACATGAGGATACATTAGTATGTTACGTAAATATATAAATAAAATGTAACTCATAAATTTTGGTTTTTGATTTATATGATGAAATTTAAATAAACCTAAAGATTAATTTGTATTATTTAAAAACATATATATATATATATATATAACTGAAATTTCCGAAATATTATTTACAGAACTGCAGGTTTTTTCAAAACTCATGGGCAAAATTTTAAGGGGTGGTAGAAAACATCTAAACAAGCCATTTTCACCATACAATGCATGGGCGGAGAGCAAGCGGTGACCGCTAGAGGGCGCTGTAATGGAAAGTATAAAACGCACGTTTTCTTACACATCGTCATTTCTACCGCGGATTTCAGTAGGCATTGCGACATACAGTAATCAGGAAAAGGCGGACATGCATTTTATGTATGTTCTGGCGAATGGGAATGATCTGGAAGCCGCAAGACTGTTGTGGTATTTTTCGGTCTGTCACATGTCTTCTCGGGAAACGCTGTCTGTACAGTCTTGCGGTTTCCGGAGCATTCCCATTCGCCAGACCTTACATAAAATGCATGTCCGCCTTTTCCTGATTACTGTATGTCGCCATGCCTGCTGAAATCCACGGTAGAAATGACAATGTGTAAGAAAATGCGCACTTTATACTTTCCATTACAGTGCCTCTAGCGGTCACCGCTTGCTCTCCGTCCATGCATTGTATGGTGAAAATGGCTTGTTTAGATGTTTTCTACCACCCCTTGAATTTTTGCCCATGAGTTTTGAAACACCCTGTATTTGTAACTAACTGCGGAACTGAAACTAATGAATAATAAAGAAAATAAAATCTCGATATTCAATTCTCGATATACTTTATGTGAATAGCTATAACCTTCCGTAAAAATATAGAATATATATATATATATATATATATATATAAGGAACAGTGATAAATTTTAAGAAGAAAATATATCAAAGCTTTGTAAAATATAAAAATAAATAGTTGTAAAGATATGCCATTTAATTTTTTTATTTAAAAATATGATTAAAAGTACGCTGCATAATATTAAAATTCAGTCCTCTTTTTTTAAGCCTTACTGGAATTTCAGAACATTTAAAGCAATTATTTGTTATTCTAATTTCTTTTTTGATTCGAATTTTACCTCAGGCTTTATCTTGTACTCCTTTATTCATTCATAAAATTACTGGGGTTAGAACTAACGTAAAACTGAATAATTTCATCTTTTGGGACCATAAAGAAAAAATAATAAAGAGCTTTCTCACTAAAATGAATAGAATTTTATGTTTTTGCAAAGATATAATTTTGTACACGCATTTTTAACAATTTGTTTTAATTCTTGATTTTTTTAATCACTGTTTAGAATTTTGATTTCCACGTGGAATTATTTCTTTTAATATTAACATTTAACTTTTTTTTTTTTTTTTTTTTTTTTTTTAATTTTCACGAGATGTTATTTATGGACTTAAATGTTTTATAAAGGCACGTAACAAATTTTAATTTTCGAGAAATACGCTCTCTTTATTTCTTACGCTGGTTTAAGCAGATTCTAATTAACAATTATAAAAATATGAAGTATTTTCATGAGAGTTGAACAAACAGATGAGAAAAAAAAAAAAAAAAAAAAAATTAAGAAATATGATTTCTGATTGAACAATTTTTATTTTAATTAAGTTTTTAAGACCGCGTAACTAAAAATTAACAACAAAAATACTCATGATGTTATTGCATAAAATTTTAATTTTCAGCTAAAAATCTTTCAATTGACATTTTTATTGAATGTGAATATGCTTTGATTATACGCATTTTGGTTTAGTAAAATTTGATTTATTTCTGTTTAGTCTGTTCAGATGTTTCGCTCTCGAAGTTGGTATACAGGAAGTGTTAGGTTCGATCCCGAGTTGCACTCGTCTAAACCATTCGGAGTTTTCCGTAGTTTTCTTTGAAATTTGCGTAAATAGTCTGTTATAATTGAAAACTTCGACGCAAGTCACATTTAAAATAATTATCTCAAAATGGTATCAGTGTTTCTATAGAAAAAACAAAAACAAAAGTAAATAAATAAAAAATTGATAAGGAATAGTCAAAATGTTATAGTTTTCCGTATGGGTCGTCGTTCACTGAGATTAATTTTAATAAAGATCCACTGTTTTTAGCGATATAGTCATATAGCCTCGTAACACAGATATCTGCAGAATAGGCTCAGGATGTTTCCAAGAATGTCCTGTGTTCCCCAAGGTATCCTCAAGATGTCCTGAAGAGAAGATGTGCTATACGGGTAATGGAATGGATTAATCATACTGGAATAACTAAATATAAAGGATTCTTAAAAGCTGTTCAAACTGCTTAAGTTCAGTTAATTCGGAATTTTGAGAATGAGATTGGTTAGAAATCAAAATTACAAGGCTACAACAAAAACACTGTTTTTCCAAACTTATGAAACAACTTTTTTTTTCCAGAACTGTACAAAACTGGGACACCGTTCTGGCCTTCAGTTCAGATGCTAGGTTTGAATCCCAGTTCAGGTATGGATGTTTGTAGTAGTTCGAAATCCACTTTAATCTGTAGGTCCCATTCTAATAAACCTTAATGAGACAAAAAAAAAAAAAAAAAAAAAAAAAAAAATGACAACTCAAATCTTTATTGATACAAGAAATCACCTGGTAGACATGAAATTCAGAATATAGAAATAGTATTTTGTATTTGCAAGATAAAGAAAGCATAGGAGACATACCGTAGGGATTCAAAGAAAAAAAAAAGGTATAATTGAATAAGTAATGTTAATACAAGCTCAACTGGAAAAGCAGATAACAGCTGTTTCTTAGTATAGCGCTGCTTCTCCCTTACCTCCTTTAACTGCAATGTTTGTTCTTCATACCTTCTCTTTATTCGCAACACCAGGTGATGTGTCAGATGTTGAAGTAAGAGTGACCTTTCCTAAATAAGCATGTGTTTAAGGGATCAAGTGTTTCATGATAAATATTATCAAGCTGAAAAGCGTCTCACCAAAGCATCTTACATATGTTCTAAAGAAATTTTAATCTGGGGAGTATGGTTGCTTATCCATTATTAAGACATCATCACTTTTTAAGAGTTCGATATGGCATAATGTTTTGGACTATAAAAACTAAGTCTGGATGAATGGCAGGGGGAAACAGAGTAAATTCATAGAAAGAGGGATCATAGGAATGAATTATTTGCTGATAATGGTGATTCTGGTATTAGTACTTGCGTCGAAAATTTTCAGCTCAGTTTCGTCGCCTCAGTTTAAAGTGATAAGATAAGACACAAAAAGATTGAACATCTCACCAGTGAGATCACGTGTTATATCCTCCTTACAGTTATAATTGTATCAGTGTCACAAGCATTTCTCAAAGCCAACTGATGCGGAGAGAAATAGACATAGTTTTATTCCCTTAATATTATAGAAAGTGACCGTTATTGTGGTCGTGGGGGTTCTTTTCAGGTGAGGCATTACAATTAATGAGCGGGATGACCGACGATGGCCACCAGGAATAGGTTACCTTTATGTTAGTGTCTGTCTACATTAAACTACGACACCTTGTCGTATTGACGCATGCAACTGCTAAGCAATGTTGCATGCTGAGTGGCTTCGATTCCTTTTTGCCCGTTGCTAATATATCAGTCATCCACTGGCCTCGATTTTCTTATCCAAGCACCATGGATATGTTTTAGAAGAATTTCCATATGCGTTACATAGACTTTTCGTCTTTTTAAAGAGATAAGTTCTTGGACTACATTCCTCAAGTTTGTCCACCTTTCTTCCACCAGTAATATGTTTCTTCCTGCCGTTTTGATCTTACGAATTTACTTAAGCTTTCAACAAATGTTTTTAATAGCTTTAAATGTCTATTTTCGTCTTCATTAAAGTTTGGTAGTGTTTGCTCTGATCGTCAGTATTTATCATGTGTTAATGTTACTTATGACGTCTTGATCCTGACACGCGTACCAAGGCCATTGTATGATTACTATGAAGGAGTTTTAAAGTATGCGAATCACCTTACTTTTGAATTGGATATTCATTCTAATGATCGCAAGCACAAAAAATCATTTTACGAAGACTGTCGGCATAAAACCCTTTAATATTCGTTACATATTTTCTTTTGAACATTGCTAAAATATTTTTAAAATTGGCTGTTCGACACATAGCTGCTCATAAATATGTATAAAAAAATAGCATCTTTTTTTAAAGAAATTTTTATTTTGAAAGATATAAATGTTAGCCAAATTAAATTCAAATAATATTTAATTTAATAAATAAATAGCTTTATAAGTAAACATTATAAATTACACAAACTCGCAACAGTTGTTTCGGGTAAAAATAATAGCACAGCCCTTCATCAGGAAAAAAAACTAAGCACGAATGCATTATTAAATCAGCAACTAAGTACTCGCTCCTTCTAAGAAATTTATTTTCTTGCATTTAGCTTCCTCTAGCAACATTGTTTGTTTAATTTAGAAGTAATGGCGTAATGCTGCTACCAACCAAACAAAGGAGAACCAAAAATTTAAAAATCAATCAAAACGATGAAAATATGTTGAAAAATTGTTGCATAAAGAATGTCTAATTTTTGTTTTCAGTGTGAAAACAATGAAAATTAAAGGGCTAAAAGTTATACTGTTGCTTAAGTTTTAATTCAATTTAATATAGCTGTAATGTGTTTCAAACGTTCAGTAATGCTTGTATATTCAATCACGATGATTTTCCAATTGCCATATGCGCTGTATATCATGTCTGAGTATTATCTAGCAGATAACAAATGAAAAATATTTCTGTGCACACAGGATCAATTAAAAAACCCGTAATCATTGTTTCGGGTCGGAATAATAGCACGATCTTTCGTCAGATGAACAAAGTAGGTACACGTGCAACAAACAAAGCGGAGCACACTCATACTTACTTTATTCGCTCGACGAAAGGTTGTGCTATCTTATCGACCCGAAAAAAGTTTTTCTCTTGTTTCAATTGATGGTTTTCATATGCAAAGTTCTTTTATTTATTGCTTTTTAATACCAGTCCTCCGGTGCATTGTTATTTTTTTAACGACTATCTAGAAAAAAATACTATATTTATTCTAGAATTTTCTAGAATTGTTAGGAAGTTTCTGAAACATACAGAATGGTATGGTCTAGGATCTGAGCTGACCATTATCTCAACATAGTAAAATAGAATGATTTTTAAATTACTCATATATGAGCAACCTCAGAACCTAAACTATCAATGATATGGCACCTAATTAAAATCCTACAATTAATTGTAATAGACTTTTAATTTGAGTTTTATTGAATTTGAGCATTGTAGCTTTAGTGGAAGTGATTTTTACTTCCTTATGCAAAATATAAAAAGGTATTATAATCCCGATTTGCGAAATGGATCTTGCATAGTTAAAAAAAAAAAATCATTGTAGAATGTTACAATTTTATTTGTGTGACTGTTATGATGTCTAGTTGTACATCTGCAAGTTTCATCTTAATACGAGCTCTCGTTTTAGAGATATCAGCAACTTTACACGATTTTTCGTGAGTCTGTATGTGTGTATGTATCTCGCATAACTCAAAAACGGTTTGACGTTGCAAATTGGTATATAGGTTTATTATAATATCTAGTTGTACACCTCCCTTTTTGGTCTTTCTATGATTTTCCGTTTTGGAGATATTTACGAAAATTATATTCATAATGACCAAATATACTACAAAGGTTTTGGCCATTATATATGACCTACCATCATTGAGATTTCAAAATAAGCTAATGATAGAGCCCGTAGTGATATTGTTATGAAGGTTGTTTACAATTTTGCGTGTAGAAAGTATTTTGTAAAGACATAAGCAGATTCTAGTTGACGAATGCATTTTATTTAATGAATATTCAGCCCGTAAATAGAGCCCGTAATAATATTTTTATGAAAGTTGTCGACTTTTTTGCGTGTAGAAAGTAATTCTTAAAGACATAAACAGGTTCTAGTCGACGAATGCATTTTAATGAATATTTAGCACGTAGATAAAGTCCGTAATGATACTACTATGAAAGTTGCAGCCATTTTTGACTATAGAAAGTAATTCTTAATATAGAAGGAGGTTCTAGTCGACGAATGCACTTTATTTTGTTTTAGTCTTGTTTGTCATTTAAAGAATTTTCGAAGAATTTAGTTCAGCGCTATAAACCAATGAATCTCTCCGGAAAATTCCAGAATTTGTTCTAATTGAAGTTAGAGCTTCCAAACTTTGGAAACCCTAAACTACAAGTTTTCGCCAAATTCTGTTTCCAAGTAACCAAATTCGACGCAAAATCGCCAATATTGATGCCCAGACCAAAGACAGCGTTGGCTACAAACTTGGCGATTTGGCGAGATCAGCGATGAAATTTGGCGGCAAATATTGTTTCAGGATAGCCAGAATTAGTATATCCTTTCTGAGTTTTAACTGAATGAATTGTTTCGGTAAAATGTATCGCTTTTCACCTCTAATTTTCGGCAAAGAGGACAAAAGTAGGCTATCTATTCTCGAATGATTTTCATTAAACTCTAAGCTATGAATTTTCCAATGAGATTCTGTAATAAGCCATTCCTGAAAAAACTAGTATATTTGTTTGGCGGTATATACAATCCTATTATCATGACTTTTGTGATTGGAGTAGCAGTTTTTCAGGTTTATTATTATTATTATTATTTTGTGCGTGTGGTTGAAAACTGCCTGTTTGTTTACAAATAAGTTACCTCACAGAAAAATATCAATATTTTCACAACAATTGGTATATTCCAATGGGTGTATAAGGAAGTCATGTGGTTGTCCACATCAGATTTTTTTTTCTTGTTTTAGTGAATTATTATTAATGAAAAAAAAAAATTCACATAATTTTCACATACGCCAGCTTAGTTGTTTTTCTTAAAAGATTTAGCATTAATATTCTACTCAATCGTACAAAACTTTTAATGAAAATTTTGATTCATTTCTTTATTTTCAAATAAATATTTCTATTAAATCTTCCAGGATACCAGAAAAGTTGAGAATTATGTTATATATATATAAAATAGCTTTAATATATATATATATATATATATATATATTAAGTTCACTTACAAAACTTTCTGCAGGTTTTAAAAATATCTATGTGGCACTTGCCATAAAACACTGAGTTTCTGTTTATAATCCTGGGAGGCATTTTTATTTTATTTATTTATTTTTTTATACTCGTTTCTTATAATGCATAAGTGAAAAATTTAAGGAGAAAACAAGCTTATTCATTGCGAAATTCCAAAACAAAAAAATCGAATTCTCAATCGATTTTGTGATTTCAGTCTAGAATCCAATAAATATTTGATTATAAAGAAGAACAAATGTCTCGAAAACTTTCTGTTTCATTTCGAGAATATTGTTACGATAATTTCGACTTTTGTGTGTGAAAAAAATAGTTAGCAAAGAAACAGGCAAGTTCTAGTTGATGAATGCATTGAACGTACATTTTTAAAACAATCTAACAAAGCTGCCATTTTAAACGAATATTCTCGAAACAGCGCAATAAAGCTGTCGCTTGTATAAAAAAAGCCACTATTCAAGTAATATTCTGGAAACAGTCCGATAGAACAGTCACTTGTTCCATAAGAGTAAAGGAAACAGCGTTAGACCCTCCACAGAGCAGGAATTTCGGTGATTCACAGACAAAGACCAATCTCTTGGAGCACTGTGTCTCAGAGGCAATAGAACAGAACAGCTCTCTTCTAAACACAACTCGCTCATTGGAAGGCGATCTTCCCTTATTTATATACTTGGCGACGGAGTATGGCACTGGTTCTCTGCTACAATTCAATGTGGGAAGTTCCAGAACTAAGCTTCTACTCAACATAGAGCTTAGGGAACCCTAAACTAATTTTCGCCTGATTTGGTCACCAAATCACCCAAATTGTTACCAAAGCCATCCTTACTGGAAGTGAATGAACTGAACCTTTATTTTCAATTTGAATATCAATCTATTTTCACTGCAGCAGTCCACCTCTCTTCGAAGACTGCACGTCCCGAGTGGTTCTCTACATCGTTTCATTATTTGTTGTATGGTACGGAGCTAATCCATTGATGTGAATTATTTTTGGCTTATTACTTGGTGACTTCTGTATCCTTACAATGACCTCATTCAGTTTCTTAATTATGGTGTAAACCAGGCCTCGTAGCGTTACTAAAATTTTACGCTCATTTTATTATATTGTCACTACAATTTTAAAACATTATTTTTTAATGTATTGTTTTAGCATTAAAACACTCAAAAATATTCAACAAAAAGTCTTTTTTGACCGTACTGGCGACAGTATAATAAAATAAAGGTAAAATTTTTGGAACGCTGTGACATTGTAAAACAACATACGGTTACCTTTCTTCAGACTATTTTCAGTCTCTTTTGCGTCGTAATGTGTCTTCATCCGGTCGTTGATCAGGTTAATCCGTTCTTTGGCAAACTCAGTTATGCTTTAGAAACGTGCTTCTAAATTGTGTAAGTAGTCGTTTGGCGAAGAAAACATATCAAATGGTCTCCCGAACAGGATATCACAAGGCAAGAGAAATGTTCGTCCAAACAACATTTCGGATGGTGTCCATCCTAAAATTTCGTGCAGAGTTCTTCTATAGGCAAGGAGAAACTTGGAATGATCAGAGACAGATGATTTTTTAGAATTCGATTAAATCTCTAAACTGTGACATTGGATTCAAAATGCAAGGATTTTGATCGAGTCCTCTCTATTACAAGATATTTGCAAAGTTCAGTAAAAAGCGCCATGTTGAAATTAGTACCTTGATCTGAATGGAGAATCATAGGTAACGACAAGAATACCCGCAACAGTCGATGCTTCATGATTTGGCATTGGTATAACTTCAAGCCATTTTGTGAAATAGTTCATTATCACAGGTATGTATCGGTTACTTTCAGAAGTCCGAGGCAATGGTCTTAATACGTACAAAACGATTCTCTCAAAAGACGCGCCAACATTATAGCGCTTCAAACGTCCTTTAATTCGAGTTTTGATTCTTTTCTTGCTTGTTTTTGGTCCTTTTTAGGAATTTCCATCTCCACGTCATATTTAAACTCAGCATGCATACAATCAGCGTTGTGCACGTTCACGAAAAACACGAACTAGTTCAAACTCAAGTTCATCGTGTAAAAAACGAGTTAGTTCGCGCTCAAAATCATGTCGGAAAGAAATGAACGCGTTCAGTTCAAGTTCATTTTTAAAAACGAGCGAAGCTCACTAAAAGTTCATTTTTACGTACATTTTTTTATTATTTTTTTTAATTATTTTTTTTAATAGATCTTATCCTCTGTGAACACTTTCATAGGTAATTTCCCTTTTTTTTTCTAAAATTACCAATTACCATGAAAATTATTTTTAATTTTACGCTTAATTAAACTTATTAACTTATAATTCTTAATTATAACTTATTAATTTCATTGTAGTAAAAATGTATTTAGCAAATACTTCTGAACAGTGTACCCACTGTTTTTGCATGGTTTTTTATTCTCAAATTTTCAATACGTTTGTTTATGCGCATGAGATCTTATTAATAGGAGACAAATTCTATCATTTAGAGGTTCCGTTGTTTTAAATCAGTGTTGTGCAGGACCGCGTTCATGAGTTTAATTAAAACTTTTTCAGTTTTGAGCTGAATTTCGCTCGTTTCTTAAATTGTGAACTTGAGCTGAGCAAAGTTCGTTTTCTCATGAATTTGAGCGGGAAAAGTACATACTCATATGAATTTTATTCCTTTGGGAAAATTTTTTATATTCTTGGTAGCAATACTTTCTACCCTTTTAATAGCAAGAGAAGACGCATTTCTCGCAGGAGAAAAACGCATCGGGTCGGGTAATCGCTTATTACCTGCTTTGCTGGTCAGGTGCAGGTAAAATTTGCATTAATTTTTATTCACAAAATATTTTCTCCGAAGATTGTTTTATGCTTTACTTATGAATCTAAACTTTTAAACGAAGAGATTGGATGACATTGTCTTCCTTCCTAGCAAATTAAAGACATGACCGATAACACGAATTTAATTACATTTACCTAAATATTAATACTTAACGTTTAAAGCTTTATATGGAAAACTATTTTTTTTTTCGACCTATATTTGCTTCCTTATTTTACTGTCAAAATACTTGGAACAGGGGATTTTTTAAATATATGTTTTAATATAGCTAAAAGTTTGTTTATAATCAGATAAATACACTGTTGTAATATTTTTATACCATATTTAATTGTCTGAAAGATTTCTTCAATAATATAATTGTAGTTTGTTTAACCCTTTCACGCCCAAGGGAAATATTTTTCCCTTCTACAAAAATCGTTATCGATTGTTCAATTATTATTGAATCGATATTTTTTTTTACTGAATGTCAAAATAAAATGTATGTCCAAGGCAGCAAATGTGTTTCTGAACGAATAAAAAAAAAACGTATAGAAAATAGGACACATAATAAATGTGTTATGTGCAATGTCCACTTCACAAGTAAACGAAATTGTTTCGTAGAATACCATAACTAGCTATTTATTTTACTTTTCTGATAATTTTTATATTACAAAGCAATAAATTTGTATTACAAAGCAATAAATAAAATACCGATATAATAAACCTAACTCTTCGTTTATTTACTTTTATGGTCCATTGGGAAAATATTTCCCATGAAATTATAGGAAACCTATACACCCTGCTATGTTTTTCTGGTGATATTCTCTTACTTTACACCCACAATAGCTAAAATATTGTGTTGTATTGGCATATTTAGTCTTGGAAATCTTATGGTCCTGAAAGGGTTAAAAGAACTTTTATTCAGTTTATTATATAACACAATTTTAACAATATAGCGGGTCAGAAGCTGCAGATTCAGTTCGGGTTGAAGGTCAAAAACCATTTTGCAGGTCGGATCGGCTGTGAGTCAAGTTTACTCGATCCACGCAGGACTCTAAGTCAGTCCTTTCATTAGAAGAAATATAAATTCCGCTGATCACCTAATACGATTGAAGACTTAAATGCCCTATCCAGTAGGCTACCCTTTTCCTTGCTACTGTAATTTTTTTCGTGCCCAGTTTTCCACGATATTATACTGTTGTCAATTTTGTATTTCAGTTTTCATGCAAGCAAATCCATGCTATTTTAACAACACAAATTTTTGCGAAATACCTCCTATTCTGAAAAATTATGGAAGTTCTAAGAGTAATTTAAGTGAAAATTTGCCATAAAATTAACTTTTGAAACACGGCACTGATTTAAACCACAGTTGGACAGTGAACCTATGCTTCAAATATCTTGGATATGTTTGCTGGGCAACTTGTTCCACTGTATTGTTTCCAGCTGGCGGCCACTTGAAAATTTGTTATCACGGTAACTTTAGAAATACTTAATCAATTCAAATCAAAGTTGAAAAATGGATTTATCATTCAAACAACAAAAATCTAGAAAATTCACGTAACTCGTGAACCAATCACGTTATTGCGTCCATCTTTGGTATATCGATAATAAGTATTTTTTAGCCAAAAGTCGTCAAAAAAGTCACCATAGGGGAAAAGTCGCCAAATCCATTACCTGCGTTACTGGATCTTTTTAATGCGTTTTTAAGGAAAAATTAGGCTATTTTAATGCTAAAACAAACTAGAAATGCAGAAAACTAACATTTTATCAACTTACTAAGCCTCTTCGAAAGAATTTCTACAAAAAAAATTATTTTCAAATTTGCAACGATATCTTAGATGAGAAACTTTCTCTGCCATTTTGATCGAAGTGATCCACTTAATTTTTCAACACGATGACTTTTGAGATCTTAAATTAATTCGAACTATATGTGTACAGTAGACTTATCTGACAAATGCATTTCATATACTTGTCAACTTAACTCACCATTTTGTTTCCAAGCGCCGGCCACTTGAAAATTTTAAATTTACAGAAAAAGGTATTTATGAACCGATTTGCTTAAAACTCCATATGTACATAGCCTACATCAATATTTCTACCAAGTGCATTAATAATTTGTAGCCGCCATTTTGAAACAAAACGACGGCTACTTGATAAGGAAAAAGAAATCAACTTACCCTTCCGAATAAGCCGGAAGGACTTGTTTTTAATATTAAAAATATAAATAATCATTAAAAAATATACTATTATTCTATTTAATCTATGTGTGACATGTGTTAAACCAGTCATCTTTGTTTAATCTTTTATATTTTAAAGATGCTTATCTTTCAATGCAAGAGTTATAAAATAAAGATAAGAATCATTTTCGCAAATAACAGGAATCTCATTTTTAAAGAAAAAAGAGAATCTGTGAACATGGACTCATGCCTATAGAGCAAGATGTGATAGTAGATCCTTTCATTGTTTGCATCGTCTATCAGCGAAACGAAATGTCCATTACTTTTATGAGAGGGCGTTTATATAATTTTGGAACAAATTAAAATAATAATCTAAAATATTTTTCTTGCTATAGTAAAATTTTCGTGTACATGCTATTAACAATAGCAGAGATTAAATTCATGAGTGAGAAAATCGTGCATTTGAAACTATTAGATAGTCCTATGAACACCTTTTAAATTGATTTCTTATAAATATGTTCAGATTTTGATACCTAGTAATTCCACGAAGATTTGAGAATTTTACAAAAAGTACGCATTTTTTCTCGCTAATATTTCTGAAGAAATTGAATAAATCTTAAAAACTATTAAAAAAGTGAGGGTGGGGGGGGGAGACTAATTCTATTTTTAATATGTAGTATTTTGTAGACGAAACTTATACAAAAAGTTCGCTCATTTTTTGAAAGAAGACTTTATTTCATATTTATTGGTTATTGATATAAGGCGATTTCTTTGAATTTCTGGAAAATGCAGATAAAGGCGAACTCATCGTTTTTTGTCAACGCTTGCTAACGAGAAGTAAGAGGGAACCTTCATCCCTCCCCTAAGTCCTACACATACAATATTAGAACAAACTGGCACGTTTGGTAAATTTCAAACTTAGTTGGCAAACTTCTTAAACACTTTTCAGTCAAAAACTATAATGCATTTACAGATTCTAATTTTGCATTTCTTTCCCCCTCCCCTTTTTTTACTTTATTCTATATTCAATAAAAGAAAGTATTGGATTCGTAAAAATTTTCGGCTTCCGGTTTTCGATGAATTTACACGTTTTCCAGAACACAATTGGACGATTTTTAGAAAATGTCTGTCTGTGTGTGTGCGTCAGAAATTTTTGGGGACTGTATCTCAGGAACTACAGCACAGAATTACATGTAAATTTATATGCAGATGTACCTTGACTAAAATTAGCGCCTACGAAATTTTGGTATCAATTTCTCAACAGGTGGCGCTACTAGGCCGCGGCTTCCACAGTTTCATGGAAGGCTATATCTCAGGAACTGCTGCACGAAATTGCATATAAATTTATAAGCGGACGCACTTTGATCCAGGTTAGTGCCTTTCAACTTTTGGTGATCATTACTCAGCAGGTGGCGCTGCTATATCGCGATTTCTACAATTTCAGGGAAGGCTATATCTCAGGAACTACTGCACGAATTTGCATATAAATTTATATGCAGATGCACTTTTTCATTAAAATCACTAAGAAGGTAATATAAAGAAAATTATTATCTTTCAATCTGCTCCTTGACTCACCCTTCCCCCAGGTATATACTAAGTGAAAATGGTAACAATTTAATTGATTGAAATTTCTAAAAATGTATTATGAAATAATTCTTTAAATTTATTCTTTGATGTGTATTATTTTTGCAAATTGCAAAAATGCCCTTTTTTCCTGTGCGCTTTTTTCCGGGTGCCCTTTTTATGAGTGCCTTTTTTCCAAGTGCCCTTTTTTCCTGTGCTCTTTTTTCTGGGTGCCCTTTTTATGAGTGCCTTTTTTTCCAAGTGCCCTTTTTTCCTGTGCTCTTTTTTCCGGGTGCCTTTTTTATGAGTGCCTTTTTTTCCAAGTGCCCTTTTTTCCGGGATCCATTTTGCACAATTATTATCTTTTCTGTCTTTTTCTTCTTCTACTTTCCTTTTTATATTTCAGACAGAAATATTTAATATGAGTTTGAGTTTGAATTGCTTTTTCACGCTCAAGTTCGTGAAAAAAACGAGTTTCGCTCAACTCAAGTTCATAATTTAAAAAACGAGCGAAGTTCAACTCAAAACTCAAAATTTTTGAGCTACGCTCATGAACGCGTTCGTGCACAACACTGTATACAATGCATACATTTCTCAGATCACGATCTTCGAGAAAGCGCATCTGTGCTTTTGTGAGTTGAACCTTTCCTGTGGAATGTTTAGAAGTCGTATTCTTGAAATTTGTATTCAACGTGCTATGGCCTTCTGTAATCCTTGAATCTTCGTAACCATTTAAGGGAAGAATAGTCCGTTCGAAGAATAAATTTATGGCCACAGAGGTAATGAGGAAAATTTTTTTGAATATTACTTTACTATGGCCAATAGCTCTTTCCTTGTGACACAATAGTTTCTTTCCAGTTTTCTCAAATTCTTGCTGAAATGAGCTATCCTCATTCTTGATCTTCAGTGAAAGTACTGCTGCAATACCATCTTTACTGGCATCAGTATCAAGAATTAACTGTTTGTTATTTTTAGAGTGTTCTAAAATGGGTGCGGATGTAAAAGCCTGTTTTAAATAATTGAACGAATTTACATTCACTAATCCAGCTGAAAGCACGTTTGACTTCTGTTAGCTGGTGAAAAGGTCTATCTAGTGCCGAGAAAATTTTGGCGAATCGTCGGTAGTATGTGCAGAGTCAGAAGAAACTTTGAAGTTCGTGCAATGTGTTTAAAAGAAGTCAGTCAATTACTAATTTAATTTTTTCTGGAACAGTTCTAATTTCCTCTGCTAAAATAATATGCCCAAGACAAGAGACTGCTTTTCTAAATTGTTTAAGCGTTTTAAGACTTAATTTTAGACTTGGGTTTTATAATCTCTGGAATACTTATCGGATATTGATTAAATGCTGTTCAAACGACAGTCCAGCTATAATAATATTATTCAAATAAATTACACAGGTTTCAGAAGGAAGTCCATGTGAAACAGTTTCCATTAGTTTCTCAAATGTTGCAGGGGCATTACATAATCCAAAAGGCATCACCTTAAATTGCCATAGTTCTTGTCCGGGGGTAAAGGCTGTCCTTTCCCTATCTTCGGGTTGGATTTCCACTTGTCAACATCCGCTCTTTAGACCGAATGTGGAGAACAACTGGTTACCACTTAGCGCTTCTAACGTGTCACCGATACGGGGCAAAGAATGACTACCTTTCTTTCCTTAAATTGTTCAGCTTCTTGTAATCGACTCAGAGATGTTTTATTCCATCCAATTAATTCGGTAATACTATTAATGTAATTTTTCTTATCTAAAATGGTATCTTTCTTTTCATTTAATATGGAATTGCATTCAGTTTACGGTCAGACAGCTCGGAATTTACCCATGAAAGGTCACCTTACTGCTTTATAGGTTATTGAAAAGAGCAGAATAAGAGAATAAACTTGTTAAGATAATTTTACAAAAGATAGTACTAAGCAATACACTTGCCGTCGGAAATTATCTGGATGGATAAAAATGGAAAATAAGTTTAATTTTGATCACTCTGTTTATCAAATCCCAAAAAAGCAATTTTAAAATGGATTAAATATAACGAGAAATTAAACGAATAATATATATCTATTATCTATATCTATATATTTACACTTTTAATATTGATAAATGAATGACTCTATAAAGGGTGAAATTTTCTTTATTATATTTTTCAATGTAAATGCTGCTGGTGCTCCTTTTAGATCAGTAATTTCTTCGATAAGATAATTTGAGATAACTAACGAAAGAAGAATTTTTTAAATCTATTTTAACCAAAAAAAAAAAAAAAAAAAGGTTTGTTTCTAAATTAGTAGGCTAACGAACTACTTGAAAATTGCTTATTGCTTTACTTTGGAATTAAATATTAGCTTATTTCTCTTACTAATTAAAATATATATGATAGTGCATATGTAACACGAATATCTTTTGTATATTCTTTAAACAAGAAACATTAGCAGCGTATTTCATGCGTTATATTCATCATATGCATGACGTTGTTCATTAATCTTTTATGTTAATAATGGTTTAGGTCATAACGCATTATCCAACATAAAGTATGAAATTGAGATCTATAAGTGTTTTAACCATAGTTTTTTAAGTTAGTCATGATTTATTCTCACGGTATAAAAATAAATTTAGAAAACTCTTACAGGTGTAACCACGTCAGTGTTGCCAGAATTGGGGACTTTTTATTTAATATCCACCGCTGAATTTTAATTGTAACGGTTGCCTAATCACTTCGAAGATTAATCGATCAATTATTACAAAACCAAATTTAGTTTTTGAAACTTTACAAAAATTAATGAAAGGATAAGTAAGAAAAAAATTTAGAAAAAGATGTTAAAAAACGTTAAACAATTTTAAGCAATTTCAAACTTTTTTTACGGTAAAAAATGTTTTTAATTTATTTTAACTTCACATGTAAAAACTTCCTTATCTTTCCTGGTAAGTCCAATACATTCCTCCTGTACATAATTATGGCACACAACAAATAATGTTATATCCATAACTGTTTCCTTATTGCAAATATCGCTAAACCAACTTTCTTTATCACTTTTCTTTGCTCGAGAAACTTTTCCACTATTCTTTGAAGAATGAGATATTTTCTTGTTTGTTTATTTAATCGCAGTTGTGATGTTTAAGTGTCTTCAGTATAAGGAAAGGGCATGTTTACAAACAAACGCTCCGTCAATGAATCTTTGCCACTCTCGAGTGGCAAAAGACCAATCTGTATTGGTGGAAATACCAATGTTTTGCCACTTTACCCATAATCTGACCGCAAGTGACGTCACGTGCCCTTTCCTTATTACTTTGAGAAGCTCTGGCAAAGAGGTCTTTTCTCAAAATTAGGGCACGATAGTCCATTGCAGGTTTTATGACACGAGTTATTTTACGACTTTTTTTTTTTTTTTTTTTTTTTTGTAGTGATGGCAGTAATTCTTGATGAGTCATGAACAGACGCACCATTTTTGGCATCAGCTTCAGACGATGAAGAACCACAGTTAGAGTCTGAAGAAGAGCCAGGAGTACTTCAGGGGCGAGGAGTATGACGAACCTGTTTTTCAGAAAAAGTCTTTGGGTTTGGGGTAGAAATTTGCTTTTCAGAAACATAACTTCAAGCAAATGCTTCCTCGGGGATTACATTTACAGGAGAGATAGGATAAGATTGATAGGATAGATACTGTCCCTTTGCAGCCACCTTTAACGTTGGAACAGTTCATAGCTTTGTCCCAAACTGAGGAAATTTTCTTCCAAACTGAGCTTTTGTAATGTTTTCATGGTTGGTTTGTTCCAAAAACAGCTTTCTTGTGGTTTAAATTTTGATACGTGCAGGTAATATACCCAATGGGCCTATTACCAGCAATAACGAGTTTTAAAAAAGCGTTCGTAATTCTATCTGAAAACTCAGCTATTAAAATTCATTTATACAGTTGAAAATACTATTAAACCACCTAAAATATTATGTATAACAGTAAATACAGATACTTTGTTTCAACAAGAAAAGTAACAAACTTACCTGAGATAAATTCATAAAATGTCAATGCAACTAACAACAAAGACTTCCCCACCCCCCGTGCACATGAACAAGGATTGCAGCAACGCAGTACTAAACTATGTTCTTCTGACTTCGAACCACGCCACTAGATTCAAGCGCCATCTTTTGGATTTCATTTGGATTTCACATTATTGCAGGTTGGCCATATCTCCATCATTTACCTTTTATCAAATATCACTTCTCCAAATTATTGGTGTCTATAGAATAAAATAGTCCCGATTCGATGTATCAAATATCATTTCTCAGAATTATTGGTGGCTATAGAATAAAATAGTATGGATCCTAAATATATAGATTGCTGTGATAACTGCTATTGCAATAAAATAACTTGAATTTAACATCAAATTAATGATAATTTAAAAACTATGCCTTTTGATAATTACATATTTTGTGAAGAAATAAGTATACATTTCATATTATCAAAAAAGTTTTGCAATTCCTTTGCAGCATTTCATAAGAATAATACAAACATATAAAGGCATATTCAAGTTAAAAATGTCTTAAATTTAAGTAGCTTATAATTTTTTTATCATATAAGTATTGGATATTATAAAAAATAACTATAAAAAGATTTAATTAATCAAGTTTATTAAAATAAATATCCAATAAATTGACAATTTAGTTTTTGTTAAAAAATATTATATGATATTTATTTAAAATATTTTTTTAATTATTAATTCAAAGCTGAAATGCCTTAAAACAACTCAACACACGAGCTCTATTTTTATAAATTTAATTCATCTAATAGTCAAATAACATAAAAATAAATTTGCCCTGTTTATTAAACATTTTAAATTACGATTGCTGTATTGTTGTTTAAGTTAGGAGGAAAATATTGTTTTTCTTAACGATTAGTAGAAAGCATTTGAAATTCTACATAGCTTTTCGATATAGCTTTGCTAAATGCACATTAACTGATAAGAAGCTTATCACAAATTGTAAATTATGCTAGTTTGAATTCAGTTGCTGAGCACATAAGATTAAACAAACATAGCTAAAGTTAGAAGACTTGAAGCAAACTTAAATGGTTATTTTGAGATTTTTTTTTTTTTTCAAGATGAAGGATACCTATCACTAGGAAGTCATTCATTACTAAATAATGAATTTAATTTCTGAATTCCTTTTCTTAAGACTTAAAAAATAATTAATAAATACTTTGTTAGTTAAATCATATGTGATATATTTTCAATTATTAAAAGTTATTAAAAAAGTGCATATAATGCAGTTGATAACTAACTTTTAAGCCTTTTTAATATTTTCTATGATTAAATATGGAAAAGATTACTATTTGAATATTGTGGTAGTAAAACGAAAGAAAAGTTGTTAAGTAAAAATAAATCATAAAATAACATTTAATATCAATAAATCAATATTAATCAATAATGATAACATTTTGTGTCTACAACGCATATGTAAATTGATGAATATGCATTCACAAAATAATAATAATGATAATTATAAAAATTCTCAAACATAATGATTATGACAGTCATTATATTAAGTTACATGTCATTTATTGAGTCATGTATATTTGGGTTTATATGTTTGAATAAAATGGTCGCCCGGTGTAGTGGTTAGCGTCCCTGACTCCTACACCGTTGGGCCTGGGTTCGAATCCCAGAGAAGGCATGGATGTGTTGTCCCTGTTAGGGGTAGCGATGACCGCCCATTGGGTGCCCCTTCACAAATGGTCATCGATTCGGCGACCCTCCCGGCCAATGCTCAGTCGCAAGTGACACGCCATTGAAAAAAAAATAATAATGATAAAAATGATTTTAAATTAATTTTTTTAATTGAAAAAAAAAAAAAAAAAAAAAAAAAAAGACAAATTTATGTAAATAATTTACGTAAAAATTATTAATCAATTGAAAATTAATCAACAACTTTATACCATCAGCATAAATAAATAAATATAAATATTTTCTGCTTCTTAAAGATTAACAAACAATTTTTATTTCAAATATATATGTATGTATATATAATAATAATAATAATAATAATAATAATTTTATCCTTTGAAGAGTAGTAATTGATATTTCTCAATGGTTGTCAAATTATGTTTTAACAATATTGAGCCATCAAGCAATTTACCAAGGTTTATTTATAAATCATCTTACCAGTATCTATGTATTTACAAATAATTTCATCAATATTTATGTGTAAAATATTTTATCAGGGTACTGACAAATTGTGTCAGAGTTTACTCACAGATCAGTTCGGCAATATTATTCATTCATGATATTGTTTGTTTGTTTATTTATTTATTTTTGAACAGATTATCAATATTTATATAATCAATTGTATCACTATATCAGTAATCAAATTATTTAATGCTGTTATCATGCATATTTATTTTATTATCATTATATTCATTTTTTTTTTAATCACATCAACAAATTTTCAATTGTGAGTATGTGTATACAAACAAATAATTTTATAACTTATAGGGTAAACATTTTCAAAGTCATTTTTTGAAATCTCTTGCTGCTATGAAAAAGCATTATTACAAAGATGAGCTACAAAAACTAGTTAGCAAAAGGTATATAAGGATACACAAGAGTACAAACATAAACACTGTTTATATTGTATAAAAGCTACTCAGCCTTTT
>OZ005651.1:230906279-230961279 GCA_963930645.1 Salticus scenicus
GTTGGCATAATGCAAAAATAAGCAAGCAAATTATTTTTTTAAGTATATATATATATATATATCTTTATATATATATTTCTTTTGTGCGTGTGTATGTCACGTGCAGCATATTTACAAAATATTTTTTAAGGCGCATGCGTAAGAATTAACAAAATTGCTTTTTCATAATTTGTTAGCCTAATGTTTAAATTCACTCTGCAATATCTATCTATCTATCTATCTATCTCTCTCTCTCTCTCTCTCTCTCTCTCTATATATATATATATATATATATATATATATATCTTTATATATATATTTCTTTTGTGCGTGTGTATGTCACTGAACTCCTCCTAAACGGCTGGACCGAGTTTAATAAAATTTTTTGTGTGTCTTCAGATGGATTCGAGAATGGTTTAGATTTACAAATGAAAGTTGTAACTTAATTAGTTCTTTCTTAATTAATTTTTAACCAACAGTTTCAACAACTTTTCCACCTAGATGGCGTGAGTTGTCCATAAACATGATGTCAGAATTTATTTAATGTTGAAATGAAAAATGAATTTTTAACTTAACAGTATCTTACGAAGTGTTTCAAATATTTTTTCAAAGTTAAAATTTTTAGAATCGTAAACACGATGTCAGAATTTATTTAATGTTGAAATGAAAAATGAATTTTTAACCGTAAGTGTTTAAAATATTTTTTCAAAGTTAATATTTTTAGCCTGAGGATTAAAATGGTATATTCTTTTAAAAAATTCGTCAATATCCGACGGAGTTATTTTATGTTAAAATGAAAAATGAATTTTTAGGCCATTATTATTTGTGCAGATGGAAAATGTACTAAAAGTTTTCCGAAAAATTTCACTAACGATATGATCACAAATGTTGACGGATATCCAATATATCGTCGAAGAAATCCCGATAATGGCGGACAATCTTATCATCTATGGCGGTCATCTATGTCAACAACATTGACATTGACATTGATAATCGTTGGGTGGTCCCATATTCGCTCTGCTGAGCAAAACATTCAATGCTCATATTAAGTTCTGCATTCATTGAGTTCTGCAGTTCAGTGAAGAGTATCAAATACATTTGCAAGTATGTGAATAAAGGCAGTGATATGGCTGTATTTCGAGTTGAAAATACCAATGTGAATGCTCCTCCGGTGAATAACAACGATGAAATAACACTTTACCAAATTGGCCGGTACGTCAGCTCCAATGAAGCTGTTTGGCGTATCTTTGGTTTCCCAATTCATGAACGGGATCCAGCAGTTCTTCATTTAGCCGTCCATCTTGAAAATGGCCAGCGCGTATATTTCACGAGCGAGTGCTAATTGAAATATTACATCAAGATGTAATTAGTGTTTGAAGAGTTTTGAAGTGTGCATAAAAAACTATACATTTTGCAAATTTAGTGCGGAATTGGACTATTATTTTATATAATTTTCTATCAAATTTACACGCGCGTTGATTAACAACCACCCTAACCTACAAATTTATTTGTGTAGCTAATTTATTATATTTTATTTATTTATTTTTTGAATGGAACACCTTTAATATCGGAACCCTTTGGCAAAATTTGAAATTTGGCACCGAAGTAGCTCGGACGCTTCTCGCCAAGATCTTTATTTCCACAATTGAGATAGCCATTTCAATTCATTGCAAAAATGGCTTACAATATTTAAAGTCACCAAAGGGGTCCCATACTTTTGTGCGTGTGCATGTCACTGATATTTTATTTATTTATTTTTTGTATGGAAAATTTGGCACCGAGGTAGCTCTGACGCTTCTCGCCAAGATCTTTAATTCCACAATTGAGATAGCCATTTCAATTCATCGCAAAAATGGCTTAAAATATTTAAAGTCACCAATGGGCTCCCATACTTTTGTGCGTGTGTATGTCACTGATATTTTATTTATTTATTTTTTGTATGGAACACATTTAGCATCGGATCCCTTTGGCAAAATTTGAAATTTGGCACCGAAGTAGCTCGGACGCTTCTCGCCAAGAACTTTAGTTCCACAATTGAGATAGCCATTTCAATTCATCGCAAAAATGGCTTAAAATATTTGAAGTCACCAAAGGGGTCCCAATTTGTGGCTGAGATTTAGAAAATCCGTGCTTTTCTCACGGTCAATTATATGTTGCGTGTTCCATTGTTGGAAAACCTTCGAATTTGTTTGTGTATATTCCTCAAGGATTAACCAAAAATATTGTACATCCAATGGCATTACGATAAATAAAGTTTTTGTAGATTAAAAAAATATACCTGTTATAAAATAAATTGAGTTTCAACTTTTTCACCTTTAATTAAAACGAATTTAAGTTTTTATTTAATACGAACTCTACTTTTCACTTCGCTCATATTATACACATACTCACATGCATCGATTGATTGAATTGTGATAAATGTACATGTAATGATGTTAGATATTGTAATAACTTTTTGATAAAAATTTTCATCAAATCGGTCCAGATTGTTACAGCTTATTCAAAAGAGGCGGAATTTTCATGTGAAATTCGTTGCTATCAGAGATTCTCTCTTAAATTGAAATATTTGCCGTATGAAATAAAATTTTGTGCTGTTCGACATTCAGCGAAGGTTTTAAATAACAAGTAGCAAGTAGAAAGTAGCAAGTAGCAAGAAGCAAGTAGCGAAAGTTTCGGTAATTATGTCTTTTACGTTATAATCGGAATTCACAGTCACCGTTCACAGCGCTCCATACCTGTTTCACTTATATACCACATCTTTACACACGTACAATAAGTTAGTTATTTTTTTCTAGCAAAATATTCTCTAGAAATAATTTATATGACAAAACAACGTTTGTCGGGTCAGCTAGTATATATATATATATCTGCATAAGTTATAATTTTTACTGTAAAACTTGCATTTCACCGTATTGATTTAAAAAAAAAAAAAAAAAAAAAAAAGGAAGGCATAAATGTCTTAGAAAGACTTAGTTAGAGAGCAAATTTTTTTTCTCGTCTTGTTGAAAATATTAATATTACATTCATATTGTATAATATACACTCTGTCACAAAAAAATATATGCACCCAGAAGGAAATGAGCTACAATCACGAAACTTAACATGTGTGTAGTGTATGAAGAGATAAGCAAATGATTAAAAATTCAGAACAAAAGATTGTTTTATTAAGAAGTTAGGGCATGAAAAAGGTTACAAATCAGTAAGTAAGCCGAAACACGGTGTGGCATCGAATCAATTAGGTCACCTATATCCCCCTGCGGAATATCATGCCATAATCTTTGCAACTGGGCAGTTGCAAAGTAGTGCCTTGAAAGTAGTGCCTTGAAAGTAGTGCCATCAGTATTCTGGCACGGCTGCAGTTGCCTTCCTAGCACGTCCCAGACGTACTCTATTGGAGAGAGGTCTGGTGACCTGGCAGGCCATGGGAGTACGTCATATCCTTGAAGACATTGTTTTGAGATTCGAGCTGTATGTGGACGAGCGTTATCTTGCTGACAAATGGCACCTGTGCGGCTTGATAGCATAGATAGCACAACTGGCGTTAAAATGCTGTCCACGTAACTGCGAGCCGTCATAGTGCATTGAAAGATGACTAGAGGGGATCGTGTGTCCCAACAAATCGCTCCCCACACTGTCACACCTTGTGTAATGGCTGTATGCCGCTCGACAACAAATGCCGGATCAGACTGCTGGCCTGGCCGCCTCCACACGCGTGTGCGATGGTCATCAGCACTGAGACTGAATCGTAATTCACCACGGACGATCACACGTTAGGTCGGTCACACTCCAGCTTGCTTTGGGTCGAGAAAATCCAGTCGACACTGCTTATGATGTGGGGTGAGGGGTAGGTGTCTTAATGGACGTCGTCTGTTCATACCAGCGTCGGCCAGTCGTCTCAGAATGGTTTCCCTTGATACTACTGGATGCCTAGAATGTGGTAAATGGCATTGAATCGAGGCTAATGACGCTGTTGGTGCGGACGTGGTCGCTCTTATGATTGCGCGATCCTCGTGTTCATTTGCGCTACTGGGACGTCTTGACCCTCCTCAATGGTTGATTCTCCCTTCCGTGACCCACTGTTACCAATCCCGAGCAACTACCATATCGCTCCGAACGAGGTGGCGGCTGATATGTCTGAACGACCAAACTGCTTCTCTGAGGCCTTCTCTACGGCCCCTCTCACTATCCGACAATTGTCTGTACTGCCACTAGTTACGTCTCAAAGGCATCTCAAGTCACAATACCTTCCATTAAAGTCGACAGATTCGTTTGAATAGCTCTACGGTGAGAGAAATCCTGCTTTTAAACTCGCCCAGCTGCGCAGTTCAGATGCGCATAACGTGCTTAACCTTGTCTCATTGGCGTTGAAATTTTAATCATTTGCATACCCTTTACCAGACTACATTTGTACCAAGTTTCGTAATTGTGGTTCGATTTCTTCTGGGTGCATATATTTTTTTGTGACAGAGTGTATTTACTAGTTGCAATTGTTATTATTATTATCATAGATAGGTATGTTTTCTGGTAATTTAAAGCAAACTTTGCAATGCATTAATACTTATTCTTTCTCAACATTTTAAGAAATAAAACAAAAATCTCTCTATACATCAGAATTATTTATTTTGAGAAAATGATATAATTTGAAAAGCATTCAATTCTAATATGTACAGTGGATATATGGGTACTTCAATAGCTCACAGTTATGGCTTGGAATGCTTTACACATTTATCACTTTACAGAATATATTACTTAATTAGAATTTCATTACATACGTATTTGATTAACTTATTGGAGTCTCTATCAAAGACAATTTATGCACGATTTGCATGTAAAAGTATACTTAATGTGCATTTATACGTTGAGAGACAATACATGTTGGGTTTTCTTAGCCTTGGACTGTCTCATTTTTGGAACATTTTGTGATACTAAAAATAAAGCTACAAAATCATCTACTTACCAGAGTCAACAAAGTCACCTGTCATTAGAATATTGTCCTTTAGAGTAAATTATTATATAAACAGTTCAAACATCTGTTGTATACTCATCAGTGTGATAAATACATCATCATGCTATATTTAAGAAAACTTATCAAAAGTATGCACTGTGCGATCTCATCAATCACACAGTCTGTGCATGTCATTGAAAAACATCAGTGTTTTTGAGGAGAGACACTGATATCGTCAATTACTGGGGTACTAGTTTAGAAAACCCAAATATACATAGACCTGCTAACTATGCTAGTTTATCCGTAATGGTATTAGGCCCCGCCTTTTTTTCACACCAGAATAGTTGTATAGTAATATTCAGGAATATGTTCTCATGATTAAATAAGAAAACTATTGCTCTACAACTATCCTGGTGTGAAAAAAAGGCGGGGCTTAACACCATTACGGATAAACTAGCATAGTTAGCAGGTCTATATACTTATACATGACTCAATAAATGACATGGAACTCAATATAATGACTGTCATAATCAATATGTTTGAGGTGACAACAACTTTCTTATATAAATATACTGACTCTGTTGAAAAACAAGCATTTTTAATAAACAATATTTTGGTTCTCAATACGGAAGTATCACATAAGCCTTTATCTTTCCATTTCCAATATCATTGCACATGTTGCAGATGCAAATATGAGAAATTTGCACAAAAAAAATGTCAAGTGAATATGTATGAACTAATTTTTGTAAGAGTACTTTTCAGGTTAGATAGAATGAACGACACCAGAAAATCATGATGTGGTGGAAGAGCATCATATCGCTTTTTTCTTTTTTTCAATTTCTGCAACATCCCCCCCCCCCCGATGCTTCAATGATTATTATTGTCTAATTTTCTACACAACCTGCAGTTATTTGTTCTATGTACGAGAGAAGCAAGAAATATTTATCACTTTATTTATTTTTATTGTATTTTTAAATATAATTATTATAATCTATGTGTAATCAAGTTTATATTTGTATTTCAGTATTTGTGTTTGGTACAATCTTACATACTTGCCAAACTAACCTGAAAGATTGTTAGTTCCCGCCCCTTTTTTTGTACACCTCTTAATTTTTAGAGGAATTCTCTTCAAATATATTTACGATTAAATAAGAAGAAAAGTACTCTAAAAAAGACTGGTGTGAAAAAATAGGCGGAGGGAGGGACTAACAATCTTCCAGGTTAGGTTGGCAAGTATGATCTTATTATGTTTCAGGATCTGTCAAATTTATTATTCATGTATTCCTTATCTCCTTTTATTCATATTTAGATACACTATATTGTTTCATTTGTGTTTTTGAGAGACTTGCATGTGCTGTCATATTTATTTTGTGCCGAAGAGGAGAATATGTCATGCTGATATCATGACATATACTATTTTGTATGACCCCCCTCCCCCTATTTTTAAATTAAATTCAGAATCAATAGTTGAAGTACTATTCTTCATTCTAAAAGTCAGAACAATGAGTTCTTCTCTGCGAAAATCTTGGTATGGCAAAGTCATTAACTCTCTCTCTCTCCCTTCATCCATTACGTTTAGAAAACTTAAACGACCCTTTTTCCAGCATACATTTAGGCATAAAAGATAATATTTCTATATAAACTTTTGCAAAATCTCAAAAGGAGTTACTAGGGGCTAGAAATATGGGGGAGTTTGGCTAAAACACAGCTTTTTAATAACTTTCATTCAGTAAGTCGAAAATTTAAAACCTCAGTATAAGTTTGACCATGAATTATTTTCCAACGGTCTCCTTGGCACGCGTATTGGCAGGGAATGCAAGCGTTCTTCGCCATATCTAAAGGCAGTTTGGCGTTGAATCGCGGAGAGTGAAGATGTTTGTTTAATAATGTCTCTCAGATGTTCATGATGTTGAATATATACTTTTAATGTTAGATACTTTGGGTGCTTGTTGCACCTTTATAAACTTTCATTATTGTTTTATATCTTTAATAAAAGAAGAATTAATAAATTATGCTCTGCGTATTAATTTTAAATGAGTGTTTGTTTTCTTCAAGTTCCCTCTTTTTGTAACAAAATGCTGAAGTGTTTGGAAAATCACAAGTAACAATTCGTCGCAAATAATATCATATTTATCTAAATTAATGTTTCAAATCGGCTGTCGTATCTTCGTGGAATGTACGTATATAAATTAAGCCATACATCCAACAATAAATTAATATTTTTCTTGTTATCAGAAGACCGCAGACGTTGTGGACTACAACAAAGAATTCTGTATGATTTCGGCTTCACTACTGATGAGAATCATCAGAACAATTAGTTTAATTCATAGAGAATCATAAAATTTATATTAGTAATATAAATAAAAGTTGGCATAAAATATTCTTTCACTAAACATTGCTTAAGCTTAATAAGGAATTTAATAAAAATGTGTAATAAAATGAAATAATACACATTGTAAAAGCGCATATGCAGCTGGAAACAAAATGTATAGGACAATAGTGGCGAACATTTTCGAGAAGTGGGTCAAAGTTTCTTCATTTTTTTTTTTAGTACTTGCCCGTGGGTCACTAAGTAAGTGACATCACTCGGGAAGGGGGAGGGAGAAGTATGTGTTATAAATGAGTACCAATAATTCGAAAACACCGAAAATTTGTCAACAGAAAGTTTTCCCAGCAGATCCTTATTTTTATTTCTCACGTTTAAAAACTTCTACATTTCTTTTTTGCTTTACAACTTGCTAGAGAAGGGGGGGAAAGTAAAGATTGACGTCAAAAAATAGATACCGATGAGGTGATATCATAATTATCGTACAAGATGACTGACCCAATCCAAAGTGACCCACTGTACTCGATATATGGGTAAACAAAGAATAAAGAAAAGCATATTTAAATTCTGAAATATTCTTATTGAAAAACATTAATTAAAATACAGCGTCTGACTAAAATAATCGGACACTTGGATTTTTTTTTAATATATTTTATCAATTATCAGAAATATATGAAATTAAAATAGAAAGAACTGTTTGTATTCTGAAAGTACATTGAGTAAAAAGAAGTAGAAGGACAGTCGATTTTTGTAAATTATTTTCTGTATTTTTATCTTGGCTATTAGATTTTTATACAGATTTTGTTTAAAAAAGTTTTCTTTAATTTCACGTAAAAATGAAATCTCTACTACTAATGCTGATTGGTGGATTGTAGAAAAACTAGCATTCATGATTTCGAGAGTGTAAAAAAAGTAGAAGGACTCTTTCCAAAGTTTGTTATTTGGTGGATTGTGTACGAATAAAAAAGTAAATATTGAATTTTCTTTAACTGCTTTTGTTTAGGAAAACGTATTTTGTTAAAAATTGCATTGTTATTTTCTTTTCAGACTGCCTAGAAGAATACCTTAAAATTATTTCTAAAAGGGGCAAATTGTTGCATGTAAAATTAATGGTAAAGGTGTTAGACAGATTGTTCGTATACTGCACGTCAGCCCCAAAACACTTTTTAATTTTATCAGAAAGCCAGGTAGAAATAAGAAAAAAAAAAAAAAGATTGGTAGGCCTAAAAAGTTAACGCCTTGCGATGAAAGAAAACTTACTCATGAGCTTAAAATGAGCAGTGGTAGTATCAGAAAGGCTCCAAATCAAGCAGGATTTACTCTTGTATCAAGGCAAACAGTTTATAATTACATAACAAGATCCAAATAATTCATTTTCAAAGAGCGGAAGCATCATCCAAAGTGGACAAAAAACACAGATTGATTATGAATTAAAAAACGCGTATCATGGACCTCAGATATGATTTTTATACTATTTTCAGACGAGAAGAAGCTTAACTTAGACGATTTAGATGGTTACCAATAATATTGGCATTGTCTGAAGAAGAATTTTATTCAACTCGACAAATAAAGGGGTTGGGGTGATGATCTAGTAAGCAATTGGGTATGGAAGAAGAACAAGTCTGGTCTTTTTCAGTGGTATGCAGAAACATACAGGCTATATTGAAGAGCTGAATTCTGAGCTTTTTCAGTATGACTCTGAATTAGGAGGAAAAGAATGGATGTTTCAACAAGATGAAGCCGCCGTTCATATCACCACAGAGTTAAAAATTGGTTCGCTGCAAATAATGTGCAGGTTTTACCTAAGCCAGCTAAAAGCCATGACCATAACACAGTGGAAAACATCTGGCCAATGCTTGATTGTCAAGTATATGCTAGTGGAAAAATGTTTAAATTCCTTACTGAGCTTCGAGTAACTTTGAACATCTCATAGGCTAATTTTTGCAAAACAGGAATCAAATCTTTGTATGATTCACTACTAAATAAAATATTCGAAGTCATAAAAGCCAATGGGAAGAGTATTCCTTACTAATATTGCTTGTATTTTATATTTTGTATGACTGTCCTTCTACTTTTTTTTTTACAGAGTTAAAAGAAGTATAAATTATTTTTGTTGTCATTAATAATTTATTTTTGAAAACCATGGTAATGATACTGATATTTTCTTGTTAAATGATCTGAAAAATGTTACATATAAAAATAATTTCATTAAAAATAAAAGATACCCTTTATTTCTAAAAATATCTAGCGTCCTTCTACTTTTTTTACACAGTGTATGTTAATTTAGCATTCTTTTAATATTAAATATACTTTTAAAAAATTAAATAGTAAACTTAAAAAAGAATATCTTATGGTAACAGAGGAAAAATAGTCTCACAAAAATAATCGGACACTTAGTATTAAAAAAAAAAAAAAAAAAAAAAAAAAAAAATGTCGGGCTGTCTTTTGATTTTAAAACAGCATTTAATCTTTGTCGTATGGTCTGTACTAGTTTTTTTGTTACTTCCTGACTGGTTTTATACCACTCACCTTATATCACTAATTTTAATTGTTGCTTTGGAGAAATTGTTTGCTTTCGAATTTTGGATTCTAGTTCTTTCCAAATATGCTCGATAGGGTTATGGTCTGAAAATTCTGGTGGCGCTTTAATTATTTCTGGGCAATTATATAGTAGCCATAGTCAAACATTATGTGCAGTATACTTTGGATCATTGATCTGGTAGAGTTTAAAACTATTTTGTGTGTTAAATTGTTTTGCTGACGATGCCAAATTTCGTTTTAAAATGTCAATGTACTTGTATTGATCCATAATATTATCGAAACATTCTGTATTACCTACTCCAGAATGTGTCATAGATCCCCATACCATAAATCCTCCTCCACCGTGTTTAACTGTTGGTAATAAGTTTTGTTTCCGAAATTCTTCTTTGGGTTTTTACCACAATAACACTCGTTCATCCGAATCGAAGGTATTAAATTTACTTTCGTCGACAAACAAAACATTTTTCCAATAATCAGGTGTTTTTACTTTCATAGATTTTGTGAAATAAAGTCTAATTTTTCGGTTCTTTTCACTAACATAAAACTTTTTCCTTGCTACTCGTGCATGATAATCTTTAGATCGGATTACTCTTCTTACAGTTTCTGGATAAACAGATATTCCTTATAATTCATATACTCCCGCAGCATGTTTATGAGCACTCAGTCGTGGATTTTTTTTTTAAATATTCCTCAGAATAAAGCGTTTTATTCCATCAGATAACTTAGATGGTCTTCCAGATGCTTTTTTGTTTTGAATTCTATAACGTTTGTTGTTGTTGTTGTTGTTGTTGTCGTGTGACAAGTGCAGAAAAAAAAGTGTATGGACAAGTCAAATGGGACCAAAGGCATGGAGCACAGCCCTGGCCACATCTCCAACTTTTTCGGTATAAAGGGTGTCATGGCAGCAGTTGAGGTCGATGTTGAAGAGGGTCGAGGCAACAGAGATGCAATTGAAGAGATGCCTCGGATCCAGCTGAGTTCCTGGGCAGTGCCTGCATTCTGCGTAGGTTCTAGAGCCGTCGGGCCTGATCTTCATACCTCTCATGTGCCCCGTCCGTAATCTGCTGATGGTAGTGGTCTACAACGTTTCTTATAATGTTTAATAATATTGAAAACTGTTGCCTGACTTAAATTAAGTAAACTTCCATTTTTTTTCTAATAGATTTGCCTTTTATTGTATGAAAATTGTTTACTAATCTACGGGTTTCTGACAATGTTTATTTTCCTGAACGAGGCATTGTAACATAACATTAAAATAACTGAAATTCTGTAAAATTTTGTGGATTAACTCAAGCAAACGATTTAAAAAATGCTTTCAAACCTATTTAACCCGTTAGTATAGTCACTAGTTGGTTGATTCGCCGCCCATTCCTTCAGTATTGCCAGATTTTTTTATTCAGTAGCCACCAAAAATTTTTAGAAGTGGCATTTGATATACATAAAAGGTGAATCGACTCGAGAAATCGTCGATTATGTATATTAAATGCCACTTTAAAAATTTTTTGGTCGGTATTGAATAAAAAATCTGGAGTGACTCCACTCGACTTTCCGAACATTGAGTAACTAACAGTTTTGTAGATAAAATAAAGAAAGAGGAGTTGCTAAAAAAACAAAAAAAGAGAAAACCATAACAGAGTGTTTGAGTATTTTTCTCCATATATCACACGAGGTTTTATTTAACGCTACTGAACTTTGAGCCCTTAGATCATAATGATAAAGAATTTTTCGTTGTGTCCCTGTAAAAATCTATAAATGCTAGATTCACCAAAATGCTTATAGTTAGTGCAACAGTGATTTATAATATTCATACAAATTTTCAGCTCAATTGAATAAAGCGTTTAGATGCTATCGCACTTTTAAAAATTTGGTTCCATAGGGCATAATGATAAAGAACTTTTTACTTTCCGAACACTATAGTGAGGAAAGTATTGTAATCATGTCAAAAATCCGAATTCGAGATTTTGATGTTTCTATAAGTTTCGAGGTCCAACGAGTCCGTTTTCACTATTTTTACGATGATGTATGTATGTGTGTGTGTATGTATGTGTGTATGTATGTGTGTATGTATGTGTGTATGTATGTGTGTATGTCTGTGAGTGAACACGCTAGCGTCTAAACGCTTTGTTCGAGTAAACTGAAAGTTGGTACGTATATTGTAAGTCACCATAGTACGAACCCTATAGATTTTGGTGAATCTAGCACTTATAGTTTTTTTACAGGGACACAAAGAAAAATTCTTCATCACTATGGCCAAGGGACCAAAATCTTAAAAGTGCGATAGCATCTAAACACCTTATTCAATTGAGCAAAAACTTTATACACATATTATAGGACACAGATACTCAATCTGTATAGATTTTGGAGAATCTAGCACTTATAGTTTTTTTACAGGGACACAAAGAAAAATTCTTTGCCAAATTTTTAAAAGTGTGATAGCATCTAAACGCCTTATTAATCTCAGCAAAGAATTTGTACACATGTTATAGGTCACATTTGAACCAACTGTATAGATTTTGGTGAATCTAGCACTTACAGTTTTTTTACAGGGACACAAAGAAAAATTCTTTATCTTTATGGCCTATGAGACCAGCGATAGCATCTAAACGCCTTATTTAATTGAGCTGAAAATTTGTATGAATATTATAAATCACTGTTGCACTAACTATAAGCATTTTGGTGAACCTAGCATTTATAGATTTTTACAGGGACACAACGAAAAATTCTTTATCCTTATGATCTAAGGGCTCAAAGTTCAGTAGCGTTAAATAAAACCTCGTGTGATATATGGAGAAAAGTACTCAAACACTCTGTTATGGTTTTCTCTTTTTTGTTTGTTTAGCAACTCCTCTTTCTTTATTTTATTTACAAAACTGTTAGTTACTCAATGTTCGGAAAGTCGAGTGGAGTCACTCCAGATTTTTTTTTTTTTGTGTGTGTTGCTGCAAAAAAACTGTAAATGCTAAATTCACCAAAATCTATAAAGTTCGTGCAACTGTGACCTATAACATGTGTAAAAATTTTTTGCTTAGATTAATAAGGCGTTTAGACGCCATCACACTTTTAAAAATTTGGCCCCATAGGCCATAATGATAAAAAAAATTCTTTGTGGCCCTGTATAAAAAACTGTAAGTGCTAAATTCACCAAAATCTATCCAGATTGAGTATCTGAGACCTATAATATGTGTATAAATTGTTTGCTCAATTGAATAAGGCGTTTAGATGCTATCGCTGGTCTCATAGGCCATAAAGATAAAGAATTTTTCTTTGTGTCCCTGTAAAAAAACTGTAAGTGCTAAATTCACCAAAATCTATCCAGATTGAGTATCTGAGACCTATAATATGTGTATAAATTGTTTGCTCAATTGAATAAGGCGTTTAGATGCTATCGCTGGTCTCATAGGCCATAAAGATAAAGAATTTTTATTTGTGTCCCTGTAAAAAAACTGTAAGTGCTAGATTCACCAAAATCTATACAGTTGGTTCAAATGTGACCTATAACATGTGTACAAATTCTTTGCTGAGATTAATAAAGCGATTAGACGCTATCACACTTTTAAAAATTTGGCAAAGAATTTTTCTTTGTGTCCCTGTAAAAAAACTATAAGTGCTAGATTCTCCAAAATCTATACAGATTGAGTATCTGTGACCTATAATATGTGTATAAAGTTTTTGCTCAATTGAATAAGGCGTTTAGATGCTATCGCACTTTTAAGATTTTGGTCCCTTGGCCATAATGATAAAGAATTTTTCTTTGTGTCCCTGTAAAAAAACTATAAGTGCTAGATTCACCAAAATCTATAGGGTTCGTACTATGGTGACTTACAATATACGTACCAACTTTCAGCTTATTCTAACAAAGCGTTTAGACGCTAGCGTGTTCACTCACAGACATACACACATACATACACACATACATACACACATACATACACACACACATACATACATCATCGTAAAAATAGTGAAAACGGACTCGTTGGACCTCGAAACGTATAGAAACATCAAAATCTCGAATTCGGATTTTTGACATGATTACAATACTTTCCTCACTATAGTGTTCGGAAAGTAAAAAGTCTGGCAACACTGGAGGAATGGGTGGCGAATCGACCAACTAGCGACTACTAATGGATTAACCAAAATAAGTCCATAAAAACGCAGACAATTTTAATTTGTAACCTTAAAACTGTTCAGTTATTTTTGTGAGACTATTTTTCCTCTGTCACCTTTGTTCCTTTTTAAGTTTCTTATAGTATATTTAATATCAAAAGAAGGCTAAATTAACATACTTTCAAAATACAAACAGTTCTTTTTGTTTTAATTTAATATATTTTTGATAATTGATAAAATATATAAAATATCTAGATGTCCGACTATTTTGTGAGGCACTGTATGTATGTGTGTAATGAAATGGAATTATTACACACATCAAGAGGCATACCAGAATACCGGAAAATATCTAATGACGAATAAAACATGTCGACTAAATAAAATAAATTGACAACTTACAAAATTTAATCAGCTGGCCAATCTTCCCTCCCTCGTTTGCTGCATAAGCATGAATTATTTAATCACTCCATGAAAATTGCGTGTATTTATTTATTTTTTCTTTTTTTTAACAATTACACACAAATTTAAACTAGCTGCGAAATGACCGCGCAATTTGGAAATCGGCCACAAAAATATGGCTTATTTCCGAAACTTAGCTGCTAAATCTTCTTATTTTCTAAGACTACTTATTTTTTTATTTATTTTTTTTTTACTTTCTGAACATACATATGTAAGGAAAGTATTGTAATCGTGTCAAAAATCCAACTTTAATATTTTGGTGTTACTATACGTTTTGAGGTGCCCTGAGTTCATTTTTACTATTTTTACGATGGTGTATGTATGTATGCATGTGAGTGAACATGATAGCGCCTAAATGCTTTGTTCAAATAAGCTGAAAGTTGGTACGTATGTTATTGGTCACCATAGCCCGAACCCTACTGATTTTCGTGGTTCTAGGACTTATAGTTTTTCTACAGGGCCACAAAGAAATATTCTTTATCATTATAGCCTATGGGCCCAAGTTTTTAAAGTGTGTTATAGTCTAAACGCGTTATTCGTCTGAGCTGAAATTTTATGCACATGTTATAAATCACCGTCACACGAACTACATAGATTTTGGTGAATCTGGCGCTTATTGTTCTTTACAGGGACACAAAGAAAAATTCTTTATCATTATGGTTTATGGACCAAAATTCTTTAAAGTGTGATAGAGTCTAAAAGCCTTATTCGATTGAGCTGAAAAGTTACACACATATTATAGGTCACAGTCGCACGAATTGTATAAATTTTGGTGAATCTAGCTCATATAGATTTTTTACAGGGACACAAAGAAATATTCTTTATCATTATGGCCTATGGGCCCGAATTTTTTAAAGTGCGATAGCGCTTGAATGCCTTATTCGATTAAGCGGTAAAATTATGCACATGTTATAAGTCACCGTCGTACAAATTTTATAGATTTTGGTGAATATAGCCCATATTGATTTTTACCGGGACACAGAGACAAATTCTTTATCATTATGATCTATGAGCTCAAATTTGAAGTGCAATAGCAAAAAATTAAACAATGGAGAAAAATACTCAAACACCTATTGTAATTTTCATTTTTGTTCGTTTAATGACTTGTATTACTTTATTTATAAAACTGTTAATTACTTAATGTTCGGAAAGTCGAGCGGAGTTACTCCAGATTTTTTTTTAGGTTAGTTTTATTTGTCTTATCTGATGGTAGATTTCTTTTTACTAAACACAGCAAAAAATATTTATATTAAAATTGTGTTGTCAGAAAATTGGGAGAGTTGGCAGCTATAGAATATCATACATGTAAAAATTTTGTTGATTTACGATAAAAATAATCACGCATTTAGGAAATCAGTTTTGAAAGAAACACAAATTATGTCTATTAATAGCGAAATAATTGCGTATTTTTGTAAATGACGAAAAAAAAAAAAAATGCGTTTTTCTGCAGTTAACTATCATTAAACCTAAATTTATTAAAACAGAAGCAAAAGAGTACCACATTTCAAAAAATAAGCGGAAGAAAAATATAATCTTTCAGCAGTTAGATATCAAAAAGTAGATATTTCATAGATTTTCGACAAAATTATCACATATTTTGAAAATCAGCTTTGAAAAAAAGCGTAAATTTAGTCGATTAGATGAGAAATAATTACTTACTAACATTTGTCGGAAAAATAGAAAGAAAGAAAAATCATATATTTCTGGATTCATTATAATTAAACATAATTTGTTTTAATTAGCTTTGAAATAGTTCCATGTTTTGACAATCAGTCATTTCATCTTTTTTGCCAAATCAGCCCCAAAGAATCGCATAGTCATCAGTTGACTATATAGAAAAATGACATTATCATGAAATCTAAGAAAAGTTTAAATCTGAAAACAGAAAATTGCAGAAAAAAATGTGAGTATTGGCCATTCGCAAATAACTTAAATTTCAATTTTTAGATATACTCGTACACCAGGACTATGCCAATATACTCTCTTTGAGCTGCAATATCCCTCTTCTACGATACAGCGAATATGCGCATCATACATATTAAAATATATCAGTAATCATGTGGTGCATTGTTACTATGGAAAATTAGTCAACCATGCCTACTCAGAAATATTTTTCTTTCGTAAATTTTACTTTCGGTAAAAATACATTTTTAAGAAAATATTTTCGAATATTTATTCTCTCTTTTATAATATAAAAAATAAATTTTTAGAAATTTATAAGTGGGTCATTTAAAAAGCCTTTGTGAGTCAGTGGCTGACCTGCATATCATATTTTCGCCACCACTGATAAAAATAAGTGTTAGTGCTGAAATTGGTAAAATTAAGATAATTGAATAGTCATATAATCTTTTAAAGTTAAACAGTATATATTGAGATTTAGGAATAATATTACAAATATCATTAGAGTTAGTGACATGACAAATAAATTAAAATTATCCAATATAAATTCAAATTATGTGCGCGAATGCAGCAGTTTGAATTTAAATGTAAATGTGTAATTTTACAAGATTCTAGAATGCAAGAGAAACATAGTATAATTGAATGCCAAATTTGTCCATAAGAACCAATATATATGTATATTCTGGAATATTAAGAAAAAAAAAAAAATTGAAATAACCAATATTTGTTTTTTATAATAATTAGTATAATTCGTAGATAATTATGAAATTTACAATATTAACACGAATGAAATTTGGCATAAAATTCACATTCACTGAACATAACTATAAACTGATAAGAAATTTAGTAAAAATCTGCAATAAAATGAAATAATAAAATCAGATAATAATATAAAGTAATATACATTGTAAACGCGCATATGCAGCTAGAAACAAAGTGTATAGGATATAAAAATAAGTATTAAGTTTGAAATTGGGAAAACTAGGAAATATGAATATTTATATATAGATATAATATATATTTTTTCAATAGCTTTTTCAATATATATTGCTTCATGTCCCACCTGAGGAAAATTAAATATGTTAGAAAACTTAAAGAAAATTTGGTATAAAAAGTAATTTTACAAATGGACAATTATACGTTATCTACCAATAAGTATTTGTACACTTCCGGATTTTAATATTTTGTCAAATATCTAGAGAAATTCTTTAGGGATTATCTTGAAACGTTGGAATTATAAAGAACATGATGTACCTCATATATGTCAATAACGTTTTCTCCTGGAAAAGAAAAGGGTCCCAGTAGAAAATTAAACAAAACTCAAAATGTTTTGAATCACCCTGTAAAAAGGTAAGGCTTGAAATGCGTTTGGCTGTAGCATATGATTATGAGGATTTTTCTAATTATCCTTATGAATTTTTATGAGGATACCACATATATTTAAGAAAATATAACAATTTCTTTAAAAAATTGCAAAAAAAAAAAAAAAAAATCATTTTTTTAATTATAACACGTAGAGTATTAGACCCAGTGCAAAACCATTTTTAGGGAACTTTACATGATCACGCGCGCGTCGTATTTTTTATGACAGCTATTATTTTATTGTTATTAGTCCGAAAAAACGACAAAAATGAATGAATATTGATGATAATTTGTTAAGAAATAAAAAATAAACCTTATTGTTGCAAAATACAAATGATATCACTTTGCAAATGAAATCAAATCTCTATCGCTCGCAAATCGAAATGTTTCTTGCCTTTCTTTATCTTTATCAGATAATTCTTGAAGAATACAGGAAAAATCAGCTAATGTTTTATATTTTTTTGTCATGAAAACCGATATAACAGTAATAGAATTGACTTTCTACGAATTAAAATAATAATAAACATCAATAATAAATACCAATAATAAACATCAATTATTAACACAAAATTACAAAATGTCTTGAGAAAAAATATTTTCCAAAATTTCATCCAGGACCACGCGCGTGTCGTATATTTTACGAACAAGCTACCTCATTGCACAAAAGCCCGATTAAAAATTAAAATTGTTACATGATTTCCAGTTGGCACTCTATGATGCGGGGAAGGGTTGAAAGGAGAAATTGAAGTGACCTTTGGATGTCCCGCTGTGATATGCGAAAAAAGTGCATTAGAAACCGAATTTGTCGTAAATTTTGGGCATATGCGCGTGCTGGAAGTAGAGGTCTGCACGGACCGAAATTTTGAGGCCCGGCTCGTACTACAGCTTTACTTACCTGGTCTGGCCCGATATGAAATCTAAAAATTCGGCCCGTTTATTTTTTACTAGCGTACGGCCCGGCCTGGCTCGAACAAAAAAACGATAAAATCAGGCCCAGCCCGGCCCGATTTAAAAAAAAAAAAAAAAAAAAAGCATGCCTTTCTATGAAAAAGTTTTTTAGCATGGATTCTGCAGAGGTTTTATATAGCCAAGCAATGGAATGTTCTTTAATAAAACTACTGACCTTTTACAAGACAATTATACATAGACAGAAATTCATTATTAAAGACGTACAGAAGGCCCAAAGACAAACAGAAAGTCAAATTGAAAATATTAGCATTCATCAAACAATATAGGAAGCTATTAAAAATGGTTAATACTACAAAAAATGCGCTTTCAAGCATTTCCTCGTAATGTATCCGAATCCTTTCACATGGTCCGATGAACAAACTTTAATAATAATCTAACCATTTTCAATAGGAAAGATGCTTTTGCACATCCTAAAATTAATGCTAATAACATCCAGTGCACTGCAAAGTAAAGAAAAAGTTAAAGCGGATGGATTTTATATCCTTCATACCACCTAGACTCTACAGACCATAGGGCACAAAGCCTCAAAAACAGTAACGTATCTTATTTCTTTTGTTTGCACATGTGCGCAAACTAGTAGTGACATGCATACTATTTTGAATAGGTAAACATCTAATATATCAATTTCAAGACATGCTAAAAATATTCGCGAAAAATAAGATCGCGAATAGACAGACTGACAGACAATTAAATTGAAATTATACAATTTTTTTAACAAAATAAAATTATGTAAAATAAATGACTGAAGAAATATTTTATCATTTTCCTTTTTCGTTAATTAACGAGGAAAGTAGAAAAAAATCCGGGCCGTCGCGGTCCAGAAATTTTTTTATCCCGACCCGACCCAACCAGGCCCGAGTGTACGCAAAAAAAAAAAAAAAAAAAAAAAAAAACTGAGCCTGTGCCCGTGCAGACAGACCTCTGGCTGGAAGGTTAAAGGGATACTTTTTTCGCACAGTTATCGATTTATCCACGTATGATAATTTATTATCATTTTTATTTTGCAAATGTCGGAAAGTCACCTGTCTCACATCTGTAACATTTCGACCTTCCATTCATATTTATTTTCATTTGAAATACAAATGCCATTTTAAAAATAGTTATGTTGCATCATGAATTTCTTTTTCAAGAAGTAAAGATTTCAGTTTATTCTACTGCATATTTCATATTTCATATTTTTTTATTTTATTGCTATTATTTTTATTTTTTTACAAGTAAAATTATAAATAACTTCAGAATATTTGCATTTTCCTCTTGTAAATTTGATTCGCGTAAGTATTCATCATCATTATTATTATTATTATTTATTTACTTATATATTATTATTATTACTTTCTACGTGAACATCTTTATTACGGACATGGTTAATAGATTTTGCGTAAAAGAGAGGAGATAAAAAAGCTCCGTTTATTCCTAACATTCCATTCATGAAGCTATTTTCTAGATTTTCCAGAAATTTCTAGATTATTTAATTATTAATCTGTTATTTTTAATAAAATAAAATCTATTATTTATTAATATTATAGATTAGTCTAGAAAAGATAATTTTTTATATTGATATATCAATGTAGTATTAATTTAATGAGTTTTGTAACTGCGTCCGAAGATTACTAAATTATATTCATGAATATTTCATAATGTTTCATAATTAAAATTTACTTATTCAACTTTGTTCATTGCATATTTATAAATGTATCTTGCTGGTTAGAAATCACTGATTTAGATTAATAATCACATTATTAAAATCCGATTGTAAGTCTTTCTCCGCCCGAATCGTTGAACGTAGAAAGACAAGAAACGTACCAAAAGATGCGAAACTGCACATGGATTCCAAATTAACAATAACAATTAAATTAGTCCAATGAATTAAAAAGGTATCAATTTAAAAAACCACAGCGAGTACACAATTAGCGGCACAACTTACTGTTAAAAAATGTCCGCCTTCAGCAGCGTAATCTGCTTGAAAGTTTTCTACAAAGATTTTAATTATTGTTAAATAAGTGTAGGCTGAATGGAAGTTTTAGGGTTAAATTGAAAAAGAGTGACATTGTTATGATGGTGACCCCAAATTTATCAATGAATGTAAATTTTTAGACCAGAATGTACAAAATGTAGTTAAGTGAATTATTAATTATAATCATCTTGGTTGATGAAAAAAAAAAAAAAAAAAGAATCAATGAAACAACATATAAAATTGCATCTTATGTTGCGTTCAAGAGGTGAACTCGGTCGTTGAAATTATATATACAGTCGGTAACAAAAGTCTCCGAACACTAGCAAAAATTCCTATGTAAAAAAAGTACACTAAATACAGTTTTGTTAAATAAATCCTTGTCGAATCCTGTTTTTCGCCTGACTAAGAACAGGATTCGACAAGGATTTATTTAACAAAACTGTATTAAGTGTACCTTTTTTACATAGGAATTTTTGATATTGTTCGGAGACTTTTGTTACCGACTGTACATAAGAGTAATTAAAAAATATGAATTCATCGAAAGAAATAATTTTATGTAGATTTTTATGTAACACTGGCATTCGACCTTAACCTGATAAAATAAAATTTTGAAAATATCCTTAAAAGTACTTCAAAATAGAAATAAAAACTTTAGAAAAATAAGACACACTAAAAACAGATCTTCAATTAACACTGTTCCATATTATACGTTACATGAAAATTATATTTAAAAATATTTCTTTCATAGAAATTTTTTTTATTAAAATCTACAGAAAAGTAGTGAAGATTGCGAATTCCCCCGTCTCTATTTTTTCTTTCTTTTCTTTTCTTTCTTTTTTTTTTTTTTTTTTTTTAGGAATGTGAAAGATGCGAACAGATCATCATATGTAAGACCTTTTACTGTGAAGAGTTGTTCAATTATTCAATGCTAGACAATTACTTAATAAATAAGGCAATCTTAATTCGAAATGACCGACCATTTTTACCTTCTTTGTAACTAGAGATTTCGTCTTATTTTCAGTATCCTTAGTAACATTATATCGGCCGGAAAACAGTGGACGTAGGGTGTTGGCCAAATTATTAGAGATTTTTTATATTTTGACATATTTTCTATTTTCTAAAAAAAAAAAAGAAAAACTGAATTAAATGACCTTCAACTTTACATATGCAAAGAACATTCACAAGCTCATATTTTAATCACGAGTGCAATTAGAGGATAAACCATAAATTGAAAAAAAAAAGAAGTTTTTTTTTTTTTTTTTTTTTTTTATTATCTTATATTATGAAATGCTACAAATCATTGTAACTTTAACACGCAATTTCGCTTTTTATGTACAATATTTGTATGATTTTTTGTGGTAATTACAGCATTATTTAGACAGATGAATTTTTTTTAGTTCTTAATTTTTTTTGGCACGTTTTTTGCTTCAAGAATGGATTTCAATGGAATTTTACAAAACATTCAGAAACTTCACAAAACGTTAGAGAAATCAAACCGAAACATAAAATTAACTTATGTAATTTTCGCTGAGGTATGAGTATTTGTAGAAAATATTTTTTTTACTGGGTACAAGCGAAAGATGGAATTTATTTTATTACACAGGTTGAAAGCTAAATATATTTGGCAACGTATGTCAAAATTTCATTTGAATAGAGGGAAAAAAGAAAATTATCGGCAAAAAGAATGGACCAGATTTTAGGTATTTTTCACAGTTGAAATTTCATAAGGGGTTTTTCACATGCCACGCATTTAATTTGGAGATCAAATTATTTCACCAACGTTGCAAAAGTTCATTTTTGTGAAAAACCCCTTATGAACATATAAATCTTAGCAAATAAATTAAATCATGTTAGAGTTACAAATACATAAATGTTTTTTTACAAAAAAATGTTTTGAAAAGTGGGTGAAAAAATTTGGTCTCAATAAATAAATAAATAAATAAATAAAATAAAATACATAAATAAATATAAATAAATAAATAAATAAATAAATAAATAAATAAAATACTCTAAAAAATAAAAATAAAAAACCTTATGCAATTTCAACTCTGAAAAGTATCTTAAATCTTGTTCATCCTTTTACCGGTAATTTGGTTAATTTTTACTCTATTTAAATGAACTTTTGACATAAGTTGTCCAATATATCTAGCTTTCAACATATCTAACATACTTTCTTTTTTCGCGCATGCGCAATAAAAAAAAACTATTTATTGTAAAATAATGGTACATTACATTTTACTCGAAGTATTGACCATCGCTAGCCACTACTTTTTCCCATCTTTCTGGCAGCATTTGGTTACCACATCGAAAAAACTCTTTATCTTTTGTCGCTATCCATGAATCGACCCATTTTTTGGAATCTTCATATGATGTAAAGCGCTGCTCAGACAGATCATGTGCCATCGACAGGAACAAGTGATAATCAGAAGGGACAATGTCTAGTGAATACGGCGAGTGTGGTAAGACTTCCCACTTAAGTGTTTCCAAATAGGTTTTGACCGGCCGGCGTCGCAACATGCGGATGAGCATAGTAATGGGCACGCTTTTCCTTGAATGCTTGGCTGAATCTCATTAATTGTGTTCGGTAGCTTTTTTTTTTTTTTTTTTTTGCCTGGCAAGCAACCTTTCACTGATGCATAATCGACGTACAGCGTCTCTTGGCTTCAGTTCATATGAAACCCAATTTCCTTGCTTTTGAATCATTCCCAACAATTTCAAAATATTTGAAACTGCCTGTTGAGTCACATCTAATATATGTGCAACTTCTTTTTGCTTTTCGGACGAATCTTCCTCCAATAATACTTCCAATTCTGTGTCTTCGTACACTTTCGGCCTTCCACTATGTTCTTTGTCTTCCACGTCAAAATCACCATTTTTTAAACTTTTGAAACACTCGCAACAACTTCTCTAACATTAAAACTGCCTCACCATATACTTCGACAAGTAATTGATGCGCCTCAGCTGCAGATTTCTTCAAATTAAAGAAGTAAATTAAAAGTTCCCGCAAATGACGCTTATTCGGCACAAAACTTGACATTTTCGCACGAAAAAAAAAAAAAAAATGTGATTGTGATATAGAGTCTCTAATACTTCAAGATTATGCATATATATGTATATGCATATGTATAATATATACGCATGTTCTGTTATTTACACTGTGCCCTTGTTTCGCAATTTCTAATTATTTAATTAAGTTTACTAATACTTGATTTGTTATGCTACATCTTGTGCAATTTTCATGTATCATTGTAAATTCTAAAAATATTATCTTCATGTTGATTTGAATTGAATTTCCTTTTTTTGCATTGCTTTTAAACTTTTAGGGTTTCAATTATTTATTATTTACCTCAAGGGTTTACTTTATTTTGATATTAGTTTTTGAATAACAGTGTATATTCATTATGGGTATACATAGCAAATATATTTCTGCTTAATAACCCACACAGTCACTTACATCCATAAGACAACTATAAATTGAAATTTCTGGTGTAAAACTGATTTATCGGTCCTGCTAATTATACGCTGGAAAATACGGTAAACGTGGAACGCGGAATTAATAATTGAACATACTGGTAAGGGGATGTGGTGGTCTCTTTGTCTCCAAAGGGCTCATGTGGAACTGATGTACAAAACAAGTTTTTAATACAGAATCCTGTCGGTAAAGACATACGGATTTTCAATCTTCGAGTCTTATGTATAGTTTTTATGGATCTTGTTTACACAAAACTGAAAACAGTTTTCCTCCACGTATTCTTTAACCACATTTCTTGCGACCATGGAAGTCCCTGCGCAAGTGCGGATTGAACGAGTCCAGTGTTAAAATAGGGGTGACTGAGAGAAAACAAGCGATAAGGGAACACCGAATAACTGGATGTTTGCCAAATAACTATCTCTCAGCCAATTTTGCATCCCTCTAAACTTTTGGACTCGGCCTCACTGCTAGTCGTAGGAAACGTGGTCGCACTATAGGGCTCAAATAATTGATGACCACATGAACACATGACCACATGTTCACAAAATTAGTAAGTCCAGCTAGATCTCTAAACATAACCCGATAATGTATATTTGGCATGATTTTGAAAAACATATTTCAGCTACTACGCTTTCTTCAACCACTGTCTGATTTATAAATATTTTTGTTTCGAAGGCATTATTGCTTTAAAGCTTTGAACTCTTTTAAAGAATATGATGCCTTTCTTTCATAGTTGTACTGTTGTTGGAATGCACCTTAATAAGTTGATCCTTACCATTAATGCCTGCACCGCACGCAGGCATTATCTTGACCGTCGACGTTTTTCCAATGCACAGATTTCTTAAGTGTTGTTTACTTATTTTTTGATATCCTCATACTTAAAATATATTTTGCAAATTTTTAATGCCAAAACACCAGTAGATGCCTCCATTTGGAGAATCAAAAATATTTGTGTTCTGTGTATGTGTCTGGTTGTATGTCTAACGATAGCTGCCGCAAAAATCACCCAATTGTTTTACAAATTGGTACACATGTTCATGAACCACAAGAATTAGCGTATAGTTTTGGCTGTATATTTTGTTTGCAGCTCGTGTAGCGGGACACACCAAAGTGTTTATTATCATTACGACCTATGGAGAGAATTTCAACGTACCGCGATAGCAGCCGCAAATTTCCCCGGTTAACTTTCAAATTGGTACTCATGTTTAAGCGCCATACAGAAATAATTATATAATTTTGGTGTTTATAATTTTTATGGTTCGTGTATAGGGATACATCAAAATTTTTTTAGCATTACGGGCTATGGGCAGAATTTCGTTTAAACGCATTTTCCTCTGTTATAAAAAAAAAAATGAAATTAACATACATTATTGATATGCATAAAAGCATGGTTTATGCAGAAAAATACACGTTTAGACTTAATAATTAACGTACAGGATCTTACAAAAGTGCCACCAACAGTGTCACATAATCATCCAAATTATATTACATTTCGAACAATTATTCATGAGATACATATAATAAGTTGAATAGTTGTACATAATTTTTATGCCTCGTTTACAGGAACACATAAGAGAATTTCGTCACATTAGAAAATTAGAACCTATGGACATATTTCTGTTTCAGCGCATTTTAACTCATTTATGCTACATTCAACTTAATAAAATTGACATACGTTGTAAAGATGCTTAAACGCATGTTTTCTCTAGATAAAATGTATGTATAGACTAAATAAATTATTTACAGGACCACACAACAGATGACATTCTGTAATCATCCAAATGATGTCAAATTTGTTTCAAATTATAACGAGACACAAGGAATTAGTCACATACTTTTTATTAGTGTATATATTTACTGTGGCTCATGTACAGGGACACACAAATTTTTTTTGTACCATTAGAGCCTATGGACAGATTTCTGGTGTATAAAGAAACATTTTTAAAAAGCTTTTATCTTTTTTCGTTTCTTTCTTTCTCTCTCTCTCTTTTTTTTTTTTTTTTTTTTTTTGTAAAATTAATACTGAACACCAATGTAGGAAAAAAAAAAGTTTCTAAGTCTTACTGTAGTTATTAGTATCTATAAAATATAACATGTTCATTGCCAAGCTGAAAATTGGAATTTCGTGGGATTGCCATTTTTTTTTTTTTTTTTTTTTTTTTTTTTTTTTGAATTTAGTTTTTATTATGCTCAAAATTTTATTGTTTATATACTTTTATTATTATGTACGTAGGATTTATGTACTCTAAATATCTATCACGCGATATGGCGTGATTGGTTATACATAATGCAATTATTATCCATATGGCCGGAAACGCGATATCGCGTGATATGTAATTCAATCAAATAAGTTATATATTTTACAAATAAAAAAGTTTAAATATAAGAATTATAATTTTAATTATCAGTCTTTTAGAATCACATAGAATTTTTAAAAAGAGCTCACAAATAGAAAACACTGGCTAACATAAACAATGGTTGGCGGCCAACCCCACACCACGAAAGTCGATTCCTTCCCTTGGCCAATATAAATATTAAGCGCCGTTTCGCTGTGGCCGCTATACTATTCCATTTAGAAACTTGATAGCGACATATATGCGATAATGCATGACCGACCGGCAGTTTGGTGAGAACTCGTGAGAACTCGCATCACGCAATATCGTTTAATTGGCAATTAACGTGTTAAAAGGTAAAATGATAATTGCATTGTTTTTGATTAAGCTTTAGTTTAAGCATTTTGTTTTCTATCTTGTATGTGTCGTTCCACAACATTAAAAAAAGGTTTAGGAATTTTGTTAAATTTTTAACAGAATTACGTTTGAATAACGTATTTTAATATGTATTTAATATTCTTTTACTTAAGAAAAATCGGTATATCTTAGAGAATTTTGCAAGAAAAATTTTAACATTTTTATTAATTAAAATAAAAATATTTTAGAATTGTTTTTTTATAAAAATACTCTAAATATAGTTGAATAAATTTTCATTATATTAATTATATACCTTAAAAAAAAAAAAAAGCGTGTATTTCTTTTTAGTTTGATAAACAGAATAAATAATTATTCATAAAATACTGCGGATGTTAAATTAAAACTGCCATAACAGCAAATTAACTTAGAAAAGAAGTATACATAATATGTTGCTTGTTACAGCTGATAGAATCTATAAAACCAATGGCGGTATAAAATATGAACACTAATAGAGTTTATTACACATCTAATTAGTAATCTTAAGCATTAGTTTTTTTTCTTTTAATGTACATGTATTATTTATTTATTTATTTTTTGAGATATAGTAGAAATAAATATTCATAAACTGCTGCAAATGTTAAATTAAAGTGCGCAAAACTGCTATTACTACATATTAGTTAAGAAAAGCATTATACTTATATTGGTTGTTACAGTCGCTTGAATCCACAAAATCACGAGCTGTATAAAATATTAATGTTTATAAAGTTTACTATACATCTAATTAGTAATCTTAAGTATTAACATTACTAAATACATAGCTGCCAACTTCTGTTTTTTACTTTCCGAACACGAAAGTATTGTAATCATGTCAAAAATCCAAATTTGAGATTTTGATGTTTCTATACGTTTCGAGGTCCAATGAGTCCGTTTTCACTATTTTTGCGATGATGTATGTATGTGTGTGTGTGTGTGTATGTGTGTATGTATGTGTGTATGTATGTGTGTATGTCTGTGAGTGAACACGCTAGCGTCTAAACGCTTTGTTCGAACAAGCTGAAAGTTGGTACGTATATTGTAAGTCACCATAGTACGAACTCTATCGATTTTGGTGAATCTAGCACTTATAGTTTTTTTACAGGGACACAAAGAAATATTCTTTACCATTATGGCCTATGGGACCAAAATCTTAAAAGTGTGATAGCATCTAAACGCCTTATTCAATTGAGCAAAGATTTTATACACATGTTATAGGTCACAGTTGCACCAACTGTATAGATTTTGGTTAATCTAGCACTTACCGTTTTTTTACAGGGACACAAAGAAGAACTCTTTATCATTACGGCCTATGGGGCCAAATTTTTAAAAGTGTGATAGCGTCTAAACGCCTTATTAATCTGAGCAAAAAATTTGTACACATGTTATAGGTCACAGTTGAACCAACTTTATAGATTTTGGTTAATCTAGCACTTACAGTTTTTTTACAGGGACACAAAGAAGAATTCTTTATCATTATGGCCTATTGGACCAAATTTTTAAAAGTGCGATAGCATCTAAACGCCTTATTCAATTGAGCTGAAAATTTATATGAATATTATAAATCACTGTTGCGCTAACCATAAGCATTTTGGTGAATCTAGCATTTATAGGTTTTTACAGGGAAACAACGAAAAATTCATTATCATTATGATCTATGGGCTCAAAGTTCAGTAGCGTTAAATAAAACCGTGTAATATATGGAGAAAAATACTCAAACACTCTGTTATGGTTTTCACTCTTTTGTTTGTTTAACAACTCCTCTTTCTTTATCTACAAAACTATTAATTACTCAATGTTCGGAAAGTCGAGTGGAGTCACTCCAGATTTTTTTGGCTAAGACAAAAGCGTGAAACTTGGTAACTATGTAAATATCAATTTTGTTGAATATGTTTTATTAGTTTTCTTTCCAGTTATTAATTATTATTATTATTTTACGGGTCAAGGAATAATACTAACACTAAGAAATTTTGTTAAATAAATAAATAAATGTTCTAAGAGTTCAATATTTTATTAGTAATTTAAAATTTCATGGCGTATGTATTTTAAATATATATATATATATATATATATAAAGAGTTTATTTTATTTTATTTTTAAATATACTTGCATTTTTCATAATTATGTTTCGAGTGATAAAACACTGAAAATTTTGTTTGCCATAAAGAGTATGACAGTACAATTTTGTACAAACACATTTATTTTTAATTAATTAGATTTTACTTACTAAAATTTTCCCTAATAAAGTAAACATCAGATACTCCGACTTTGTTTGTATGCATTCAACTGTGTAAATTGATGGTAACAAACGAATTCTATTGCTGCCAGCATCCACCTTTTTTTTTTTTTTTTTTTTTTTTTTTTTTTTTTTTTTTTCCTGGACGATTTAGTACCACAATTTACGAATAACAACTTTTATCTTTTTTAAATGGAGAAAATCAATTAAAAATAATTACTCTTTATAAGTAGTTTTTCTTAAATAAATATATAATGAAATAACACAAAGAAGTTGGTAGCTATGTCTTCATACAATATATATTTCCGTAAAAGTTTTTTGACTTTTCTTTAAAGATTGTTCCTGTTAATCCCCAATTTCCAGTAACATTATATTACTTTCAGTCCTTTTATATTAATTACTAATTACAAACATTAATGATTGCTATAATTTTTCTACTCCTGAATAATGCTATGATTACTATTTAGAAATAGAGAAAATAATGGTTTGGGAAAACTATTGTATAAAAGAAAAAAAAAAAAAAAAATATATATATATATATATATATATTTTTGGTCATTAGTGTAATTGCCTATCCCCATAGTTTTATAATTTTTTATTGCAATGACTGGTAATTTTTTAAAAATACTAAATAGCATTAATATACTTTTATTTAATTAGAATCATATTTAAAAAGAATTTTCTTTACATAGAACAAAATATTTGTCTTTAATGATTTTCTTTATTAATACAGTGTCACATTTTATCAAAATTATTTACAAATGAAATATTAATGATAGGCATAAACAGATTAAAAAAAAAATAAATAAAAATAAATATAAAAACATACACACACAATTTTAGCTAAATACTGCAGTTGACAAGAAAAACTGCAGAGCTGACGTCCATCTCGGTATTTCACAGCATAAATGTGCAGCAAATGTCTATGAATTATATTGGATTTCGCTTTAGAAGTTCCCATCTTTATTAAACTTTTTTTTTTTCTCGCTTCAAACTACCATCCATTGCTTGAATGCTCTCCTTTTCAAAGACGAGGTGTCATCAATGAGGCGGGTATTCATAAAACTCCGACAAATAACGTCCCACCCGCGATTTAATAACTGAAGGAATCCAGCGGCGAGTTATGCTTGGTATTTCATTAAGCTGCGCCGAAGACAACCATTTGCCAGTATGGATCCACGCATGTTTTGAATTTCTCTTTTAAGTCATCTTTCTCATCCTTTCCCCTTTAGTTTATATGCTATCATCTAGGATTCATATGATCATCGGACAAACATGTTGTTGCGGTACTTGGCAGTTTTAATTTTGCTTCATCTTCAAGGTTTGCGGTTTGCAGCCATTAGTAACAGTTTCAACAGTGAGCCCTCTAATGATGCAAATCCAGTTCCTTATTTTGAAACAAATCTAGATCCTGATGATAAATTACATCTCTATTGGACTGTGGACTATGATGAAGAAACTGTTACTTTTGAATTGAGAGTTAAAGCCTCTGATCACGATTGGGTTGGTGTTGGATTTTCTGACCGAGGTGAAATTACAAATGCAGACCTCTGCATACTATGGACGGACAAGAAAAGAAAAAACAGGTTTCAGGTATTTCAAAAATTTTATTTATTTATTTATATAACAAAATATATTGTAACAAGAATTATTCATATTATCATTCACAACGTTTATCCCAGTAAAAATCTCAAAAACAGTCAAGTGTTTTATTGTATAACATATTTATTTAGAATGATTTCTAAATGTTCCATAATAGTAAACTCTTAATTTAATTTTAAATAAGTATGTTCCTGTAATGGTTTTGTTTTGAAGTTTTAAAATTATCATTTTAAAGAGTTTTCCCTGCATGTAGTTATTATTCTCAGATCTCGATTCTTTAGAACAAAATGTAAATTTTTAAGTAAACTGAATACTTTTGTTCGAGATAGAAGTAATTTGCATGTATAAATAAAGATTAAAAAGTCTGAGATATTGAACGAAAGAGTCCATAGAATAAAATAAAGAGTTCTAAAGATAAAGTAAACATTAATTAAATAAATATTTTTATTAGTAAAGATTAATGTGACTTAAAAGATTAAATAGATATTAATTTTCTATATGCACCAATAACGTTTCATGTTATGTAGATTATAATAGATTTTTCAACATAATCAATTATTTTATGGAAATAAAGCATGTTTTGTTCGCTATGATTTCCTCACCTATTGTGATGAAATTTAGTTGAAGGATAGTTCTATAAACTAAAGAAGAACTAGTGATACCTTAAATTTCTTTTTTCGAACTATTCGCTATATTTCCATGCAGTTTCTATTATTTACGATATTCATATTTATAGAAAATTTTAAGAGACATAATTATTTAGAAAATAAATTTAATAATACTAATTAAAAAAAAAAAATAGTTTAATTTTGAGGATAATCTTTTTTTTTTTTTTTTTTATCATAAAAGCTGTTCTAAAGTAATTTTCATATGTTGCCGATACTAAATAAAAAAAAGTGTTTTTAATGTATTATGTTATTAATGTATCCAAATGATTGATTTTTTTTACTTAATTTATAATTCTAACGAAACCAGAGCATTTCATAAAGATTTAAAGAGGATTTTTTTTATTCAATAAAATAATAAAGAATGCAATAACTAAGACTGCAATTAAATAATAGAACTTTTCAAATGTTCTTTAAATATAAAGTGATGAACTATAAAAGCCTAAAACTGTTTTAGAACTGATGTATACAGGGTATAAACAGACTTTTGCAATGTAATAGGCAATCATGCACAAGAACGTACAGAACAGTAGAAATCATGTAACTTAGTTAATGTAGTGCAATAACAGGCTGACTCCCTCAAAAATAAATCCGGATTATCTTTGAAAATATTAAAAATAATTAATGTAGTATGATGATGTTTGGTTTAAGGCCTATTGTCTAATCTAAGAACCTAGCCCTGGCTTACATGCCCTTTGTGTGAGTCTTTAAAGGCTCCAGTCCGAATTTATGAGAGTTCCAAAGAAAACCACGGAAAATTTCGAACAGCTAGGCGGACGAGCGTGACTTGATTTTAAACCTGGCACCACTCGCCTACTACCTTTGATACTAGTACTAGGATTTTAAGGCAGATTGACTACGCTAGGGTCCTAGGCCTATGGGTGGACTGCCTTCTGTGAGGGTCTTTCTGGGGGGTCCTAGCCCGTATGTACGCAATTTTCGGAGAAAACCACAGAAAACTCCGAACAACTAGGTCGATGAGCGCGACCTGGGATTGATCCCGTCACTTCCCATCTGCCAGCTTTGAGCACAGAACCGCTCGGCCACTGGTGGGCCCTAATCACCTTTGAAAGCAAAACATTTCAGCTCTTGAAAATAATTAACATATTGCAGAACAAAATTTGAAAATACAGTAAAATTCCTCGAAAATTAGAGTTAAATGAGGAAAAATAAGAATTTTGGAAGCAAACACTATAAATTGGTTGGAAGAAAAAGCAGAAATTGTTTCAGGTTAAAATAATGTAGTTCGACCCTTCATCAGGTGAAAAAAAATGTAATCACAAATACAACGTGAAAATTGCATAGACGGTGCATTTTTCGTGCGGGATTTTTCAATTTGTGGTGTTTGTTTAAAAAATTCTTAGTTTTCAACACATTTACCTTGTTCATGTGAAAAATGATGGAGTTACAAGAAATGCTTGGGATTATTATTATTATTATTATTTTGGCTATAAATAACATTCACCTAAACGATTCATATTTTGGAATGTAGTTAATAATAAATCGATTTCATTTGAATTTCTAGATTTTCTCGTGATATTAACCTGTTATATTTACCTGCTGACAGTATTGTTGTAATTTCATTTATCTTTTTGAAATAATGAATGGTAGTTCGAGAGTATTGTACTGGGAAATAATATTTGGGTTTGAATATAGGGATTGTGACATATTCAAACCCAAGTAAATACATTTCTAAGAAAATATTTTCTTGAAGAATGTACTCAGGTTGCAACAATAAAGCAAACGACCCTAAAAGATATAGCCATAAGATATGGAATCAGTTGCTTGGCTGGAAACGTCTTCATTTATGAATAATTTTATTTTACAATACATTTTTGCTTCTATTTGACACTTAGAGAATGTATCTGTAAATAAAAAAGAATGGTTTACCTTCAAAATTATTGTGGTTGAATGTATACGATACTGTTGTGAATTTAAATTCAAAATTAAAATATTAATTAGTGCAAAGTAATTTGATGAACTCCCATAGTATTCTCTCCAACATTCAGTATGCAACATTCCTTTTTATAGTGTAATTTTGAAAAATATTTTTATTTTTACGAAAATGATAAGGTTTTTAACTGATAATAAAGGAAAATAATCCAATGAATTTTCAATAAAAAGCTTTACCCTACTATAATTAGTGTATTGCAGACTAACTATTTTTTGATTTTTTTTTTTATTACTTTTAAAGTGTTGATTTCAACTAACTAGCTTCTATAATTAATTTTTTTTAAAAATCGGATATGCCAACATTTCTAATTTATACTGTGGAATTGTTAGTACTTGCCTTTATTTCACACAATTTTTTTTAAAGAGTAATTTTCCTTTTACTTAATTGTAATTTCATATAAGAAAAAAAATTACTTTACAAAAAAATTGATGCGAAAAAACGGTAGGTACTATAGCAACGTTACGGAATTAATTAGAAACGTTGGCATATGTGCTTTATATAAGATGACTCAAAGGTCATGGAACAAACTTTGAGGAGAGGTAAAGAGCTTAGTTAGGAAATATAGTAACATAGAAAAGCATAGTCAGAAATAACAATTTGTGCCACCTATTAACGTATTGTCGGCAGGGTATTTTTCTAATTTAAATAATAAGACCCGCCTTTAAGTGTGCCTCTAAAGAAATACACTATTTATGAAAGGATTTTACTTATTAGTATTTCAATCTTTAAGTACTATCTGTGTATATATTCACCAATGCTATTTACCGCATCAATTGCTGAAGATAACACTTAAATGGTATAAATGCGAATACGTGAAATCCTCTTGTTAAATAATTTACCTTTTACTAGAATCCTTAAAGTCGGGGCTTGTTGTTCTAAATAGGTGATGTGGTGGTGAAGAGATTAAGTAAGGCCTATACGTGGGTCTTACGCCTATATGGAATGCCCTCCACAGGAGCCTTTTTAAGGGGGTCCTAGCCTTTATTTACGTGAATTATGGATAAAAACACAAAAAAAAAAGCCCTGGGATTGATGAGCAGCACGACTCATTATTCAAAATAAAAAAAAAGGAAAAAATCCCGACGACAATGTGTTATCAACTCGCAGAAGTTGTCATAACTAACCATGCTTCCCTATGATATTCAGATTCGTAACTTTGCTTTTTCACCCCCCCCCCAACCCTCACCCCCCTTAATGTTTTTCTTATGACCATAGAATTATCCTGCATGTGGTAAATCGCTAATATATTTCACCTCTTCTTTCTACAAAAGTATAAAAACTGTCTTAAAATTCTGATAAACAGAGTCCGTATAGTCATTAAATTTCCTTTATTTTATTCACCACTAATTTTGTAGAGCAATTTTTGTTATAAAAATAGCCTATAAATTTAAGTTCAAATTTATTGTTCAGAATCACTGATGGAAAAGTCCATGAAAAAATGCGGGTCTGTACGAACCCTGACCAAAAATAAAAAACAAGGATGAGTTACTGAGAGGTAAAGTATTTTCCCCAAATTCTTGTGCACTTACTGTCATTCACTACGGTATGTTTGTGAATCTCAACCTAATAAAAAATGTGCTTCCATTTTAAGGTAAGTACAAGCAGTTTCATTTGTCTCTCCGTGGCTCTGGTGGTTAGAGCGCCATGTTAGTAACCCGGTGGTCCAGCGTTCGATACCCCGAAGGTGCGGAGTGTTAATTTTTGCAGACAATTAGTAGAAAAGATGTCAATTGATAAAAGAAAATTTATCGTTGACTACACAGTATCCTAAGAATACGTGAAGAGTTTTTTAAGAAGAATTTTTCTTACATCTCTTTTTAGAAGCAAAAAAGAGTTTTTTGTGGAGTACAAGCGCCCTCTTTTGGGCAGAATATTCACTAAAATGTCAATGAAACAATTAACAATACAAAATAAAAATGATTAGGAAAAACACATAAACATTAACCAAATCAGTAAAATATTAAGTTAAAATATAAAGGAAATAATAAACTAAAATAATAATAAAAAGGTGCCTCAAACGAATAATTAAATTGCAGATATTGGCCCTTGATCAGAAAATGAAATCACAAAAATTATAGGCAATCGTGTGGTGCTGCCATCTGTTGTGAATTTTAAGAAATAATTTCTCTTTTCTTAACACAGTTCAGATTTCCTCAATTTTGGTTAATAAACAAAAGAGTTACATTTTTTTTTTTTGCAAATTAAATTTTATTCTAACTTCGAAAATATTTATGTGATACGCTATGTTAAGAATTTGTGTTTTAAAAGTTTTTTTTAAATAGATTATTCAAACTAGAGGTCATAGATTTATTCATGACGAGAGACAATAAATTCACAATATTTCGCGACTTTCAAAAACCAAGAACGGTTTGGTAATAAGTAAGATCAAATGGAGAAAACTAATGGAAGAATAACTCAGAAAAAAGGGAAAATATTGTTGTAAAACCTCTTCCGTTGATCAATGCTTGTATATGAATTAACCACAGTTTTATCCAATGTCGGATTGTTTTACATTTATCATAATATATAAATAGCGATAGATTCCTACTAGTTTACTTTTAATTTTTCTATTAAATATATATATATAAGCAAAATAATCAAAGCCAGATGAAAATTTAATCCCAAAACACATGAGGGGCTTCATCAGGGAAGCTCCCCCATGTAGGGAAATGAATATGAGAAGTTTCTGACGAAACGTTGGTAATTTAACAAAAAAAAAAAAAAAAAACACGTTTCTAGTCCCCAACTTCTCACAGATGGAAGCAAGACCATACAGCAAACGAATTTTAATTAATACAAAGCATAAAAAGCAATTAAATTAAGAAATCAAGCACAAAATATAATGCATCAATATAAAATACAAGAATATATAAATACATACATGGATAAACTGGAATAGTCATTAGAATATGGAAAATTGAAAACCACCCCCATTATAAACACAGAACCCGTTTCAGCTAGTAGGGCCACTTACCAGCACTTAAATGTCGCCCAAAATGGAACAACAAACCTTAAGTGGGAATGTCATCAAGAATACTGAAATGTTTATTGATTAAAATAACAGGATAGCGGTTAACAGTTAGTATGTTTTTGAGATTTTTCATAGCCAGATTCAGGTCTAAATTATTATTGCAAATCATTTTAATTCTGTTTATTTTGATGAAGGCCCTCATGTGTTTTGGGATTAAATTTTCATCTGGCTTTGATTATTTTGCTTATTTATTATAGTTTTATATTTCCTTTTGCTGCATTTGCGCATTGGTTTATAAAAACTTGCTTCTAGTTCTATTTATTTAATAATTCAAGTTCTACTCCCTCCTATATTTAAATTTTATCTTATATATATATATATATATATATATATATATATATATATATATATATATATATACATATATAATTAAACACTTCTTTCTGCTGAAATAAGATTTCTTTGGATTTTTCTTTATCCAATGTCGAATTGTTTTACATTTATCATAATATATAAATAGCGATAGATTCCTACTAGTTTACTTTTAATTTTTCTACTAATAGAAATATTAACTATATTACTTAAACTATTGCTGTAACGGATATTTACTTTATTGAATTGCTACATATGCGATTAATAAATAAACAAAAAATTTTAGTGCTTTTTGAATTTTCTATAATTATTCTTCAACTTTATTGAATTTCTAGCGAAGATTTTTTCTAATTTTTCATTAGTTAACAATCCTGTCAGTGAGTATAGTAAACAGTGGTGCAGAAATTCTGCAAAACTTGAAGTAGAAAACTAGAAAACAAAATAATTCGTTAATAACACAAATATCAGGATTCAGGAGTTATTAAGAGTTTACTTCTAACAATTCTTTTTATACGTTTAATACGGAAGTAACACTTAGAAGAGATTTTTAATATTTCGAGTGGCTTTCAATTTTTGTAGAACTTGTTTGGTTAAGGAATACACACACCTGATCACCATTTAAGAAGACTTAAAATGTCAAATTATGACGGAAAATTTTAAATATTTAATTAGTTTTTTCTATTAAAATCAATTAAAATCTATTAAAATGAATTAAAAAATATAAATATTTTGCTAATTGTTTGAAAAGAGTTACGAAAAGAGAGCAGAAAATAAAAAGTACATTTTATGCATTAAATTTTATGCAATTTTAAAGCTCATGTTTCTATAACAGATTATTTTATATTGCATAGATTTACCCTAATTTCTTTCATAATATTCAAGAATTATGTATATTATTACGTATATTTTAGTAAGGAGAGTGCGTCTACGATTATGCAAGTTAAAAAAAAAAAAAAAAAAAAAAGTTATAAATTTTAAAGCATGGCAATCAAGATAAATTATCTATTCGTAAGTAAAATATTTTATTAAAATACTCAACACAGTTACAAGTTTTTATTCAATCTAATAAAAAATAGGCACGAGTGCATCATAAAAGCAACAACTTATTCTTCACCATTCAACACCATTTCTTAGAATTATTTAAAGAGCAATGCTTTTTTGGGGAATAAATTAATTCTCAGTTAGGCTTCACCAAGTGCAGTTGTTACAAGAAAAGGGGCGCATGAAGTTATGGTATTCGGTATTTTAACCTACTATCATATTTAAATACCATACTGATTGCAATGAAATCAGATTTAATTTTTAATTGCATATTCAGGGTTCTTAATCTTCGCCTTTTTTCCAATACGCTCTCAGGAGTGAGAAATTTATACCTTTTTCACTACCATTATTTTTATACAATAATTTCTATCGTGTTTAATCACATGTTACTTTAAAGTACAATAAAGATTTTTGTAAGAAAAAAGTGGTGGCAAAACAGGAGGAAATTTCTCCTCCATGAAAGTGCCCTGAAAAAAAGGGGAAGATTACGACCCCTGATTGCGGAGCAACGTTAGAGCCGCCTGTTTTTCCCGCCACTTTCTTTGAAGAACAACTTTCAATTCAGAGAACTACCGGTTTGCATGCTACTAGTTTTAAACAACCATATTTATTGATAGGAAATTTTCATATTTATTCTCAACCGGAAGACGGAGGACAAGCAGAGTCTGCTAGAAAGCAAAATAGGCGGAGAAAATAAGCTCCGCCTACAAATATCGTGCATAGCAGAGTTGCCAATATTTTAATTTTTAACGGAGAATTTTTAGCCCCGCCTTTATTTCATACCACTTATTTTTTAAGAGTATCTTTTTTTTTATTTTTTATTTTAACGTAGTTCTATATTGAAAAAAAAAATGTTCTTTTAATAAAGTGGTGTGAAAAGCGGGGCTAAAAATATTTCGGGATAAATTAAAATGTTGGCAACTTTGTGCATAGTCATAGTTGCCAACATTTTAATTTATTTCGGAACATTTTTATCCCCCTTTTATTTCGTCCCACTTTACTTTTGCAATATTTTTCTGCAATATATAACTAAGATAAAATAAGAAAATTTACTCTAAAAAAAAAAAAAAAAGTGGTATGGAATAAAGGCGGGGCTAAAAATGGTCCGGAATAAATTAAAATGTTGGCAAATCTGGTACAGTACAGCGGACGTTTGCGAGTTGCAGGCCTCGCAGCGCACAGTGTTCGGAATTTCAAAAAAGCTGGCCAAAAGTCGAAAAATTTAGGCGCGTTTTTAGACGTAAGTACCGCGGAAATACCTTCAGAGGGAGCCACTGAATGAAACTGTGAGGTGGAAAATTTATTCTATCTACATATTTCTAAGTGTAGGCTGGCGGAAAACGTGACAATTTTTTCTTTTAATGCATTTTAACAGTTAAACAAATAGTGTTTCTCGGAAAATTTCGCAACAACAACATTCAACAAAATATTGCCTACAATTGTGGAGGTTAGTAGATAATATTTATGCTGTATTTTTTTTCATCAAGTGATCTCCTGAGCGGCTTTTTGAAGTTAATCTCAATTATAACATAACCAAATGTTTCAAAGTATGGAAACTTTTTTATCTCGCAAGATCCCGCATTGATTCAAAGTGGAGAGTGTTAAGGGATGTCCATTTTATTCAGCCGTTAAAGAATTGGGTGCCCCCGCCTGCCCCTGTATGTGTAAAAGCGTTTTAACTTTTTAATTTAATTTTTACTTTTTAATTTATTTTTTTAATTTTTTGGACTTTGGTCTGCCATATTGGATCCGCCATCTTGTTTTTGAGTGCAAGATCACTTTTTTTATAAAAACTGATATCAAATTTGAATTTAGCGCCCTCAAAAACCCTTAAATGTGAAAATTATCCTTCATCTATCAATTTTTTGATTTTTGATCCGCCATATTGGATTCGCCATCTTGTTTTTGAGTGTAATATCACTTTTTTTATGAAAACTAACGTCAAATTTGAATTCAGTGCCCTCAAAAACCCCTTAATGTAAGAATTATCCATCTTATATTAATTTTTTAATTTTTTGTCTGCCATATTGGATCCGCCATCTTGTTTTTGAGTTTGCCTTTGAAGTTTTCAAAAAACCAATGTCAGATTCGGATTCAGCGACCTCGAAAACATATATATACATCACAATTTCACTTGTTTTCTTTAATTTCGACTTTTGGCCAGCTTTTTTGAAATTCCGAACACTGTGCAGCGTTCCTAAAATTTTACTAGCGTTTCATTATATTGTCACCACTGTCGTCAATAAGAAGTTTTTCTTAAGTATTTTAATGCTAAAACGAGCATAAACATTACCTAGAAAATAATTGTTTTAAAATAAGGATGGCAACATAACAAATAAGCATAAATTTTGAGAAGCGCTGAGAGGCCTACAGTTGAGCCGGCCATCCAATTTATACGCTCGTCATTACGAAATCATTAGCTCGTCATTCCGATTTATACACTCAATATATTACAGACCGTCATTCGATGCGAACAGGATACTGGTGTATCGGATAAAATTTAAAATTTCCCGTCTGTTAGAAACATTTTAGTAAAATTTGTTTTTATTTTAAAATATGCATTTATAATAACATATTCAAATAGATGCTTAGCCATTAATGACATCGATTATGATTCAAACGTATAAGGTAGTACTGGAATGAAATCTTCCAAATTCGTTGAATTTTTAAGTTTAACCCACACAATAGAATTATTATGAAAGTTATAACTAAATGAAATTTTCGGTTTTTTTAAATGTAATTTCCGGTCAAATGCATATTGATTAATTGAATGCAGGAAATTTAAAAGTTTGCTTAATAAATAAATAAAATATTTATTTTAGATTACATTAACGTAAAAGTTTTTGATAATAATGATACTTAACCTATTTAGTTTAGATATTTTATTCACTGAATAGCAGTGAAATGCACATACTCACATAAAAAAAAAAATAAATAAATAAAAAAAATAAAAAAGGATTGAAATATAATGCATAAAAATATCGCAAATAAACTTCCGATTCAGCTCGATATAATCATTGCGAAATTTTGCGATTTATGGTGTTAAGTGTTTATTTATTATCATTCTCTGCATACTTCCATAACTGCTAACTTTTACGAATTTTAAATGCTACTATATTTATAGAAACAAATTCTGTTATTTAAAGACTAAAATTTCTCAATTAAATAAATCAGAGCTACCAACTTAATCCGGAGAATTGTTAGTACCGCCCTGTGAAGGTGTTCACATATGTTTGGTTAAATTTTAATTGAGTTTTTATTTAAAACAAAATCTAATGATAAAATAATGCATTATCGCAATATAAAATAATTAAATTTCATGTGTGATATTTTATTCACATAATTTGTTTTCAGACATTTGAAGAAAGAATTGTTTTTTTTTAAGTGTCATTAAAAATTGCACAATTTTAATTATACATACGACCTACACTATTTATTAACATAAAACATTAACACACATCATTCAGAAATCTAATTTGTATATGTTTTATATCTAAATTATAAATAAAATGTTTATCTTTTAAATAGAAAAGTAATTTATTTTATGGGATAAAAAGAAAATAAAATAATAATAATATCTAACGGAAATTCTGACATTAAACGTAATTATAAAATAAAAAGTGTTCTCAAATAGTCATAAAACAAGGAAACTCATTGTCAGAATTTATATTATTTCAACACAGGATGTAATTTATTTTAGATTGCGCAATATTGATGACTGCATTTCTTAACCGTCTCTTTCTCTTGTCTAACGGTAGTTTGGCAAAATGTTGGCGATTAAAGGGTTACTACAATTATAAACCGTCATTACAAATTCAAAAATTAACATTGTTTTATCCGATAAACAATGAAAGTATTTGGCACTATAATTTGGCTGTTTTTCTAAAATTTGGCTCTTTTTCTTCAGACATCTCAGATCTGTTCTGGTGTAGGGATCTCAGAACTGCTCCAGATCATAGGATTGTAAACATGTAATTACTTCGCTCTCTCCCCCATCTTATGCGACAATCTCAACGTTTAACCCTGGGTTTATGTACTTCATTATTAAATGTTTCACAACGCTCTGTATCTAATTATTGGATATATTAATACTTTATATATTTTTGCAAGAATTATTCAATAAAAGCATCTTGATGACAGCAGTTGGACTTATTATTGAAGTATTGCTAACCTGACTTTCTTTACAGAAATCTACATTAGTCAACGATCACGACTACGTGAAGAAATTCATCTTCACACGCCCCTTTTCCCACACCAGTCTTTTTAAAAGTACTTTTCTTCTTAATTCATCATAAATACATTTAAAGAGAATTACTCTAAAAATTAAGTGGCGTGGGAAAAGGGGCGGTGCTAACAATTCTCCGGATTAGGTTAGCATCTCTGATAAATCAAAGAAATTTATTTTAAAATAACGGTATTTAAATTGAGTGAAAGTTAGCAACTACGTTGTTTACACAGTTAGCACCCATGCAATTAATTTATGACTTTTCCTCTGATTTGTTTTGTCTCTTTAAGTAGATGTATTTTATTTTATTTGCATCATATCTATACATGATAAATAAGAATATTCGATTTGTTTTAAGTATGTCAGATAAATGTTTTTCCTGTCTATGAAAAATAATATTAGAAAAACCGTTGTTTCTTTAAATTCAATCTTCTAAATCTTAAAATTGTGTTAAAACTTAGTATATTGTAAAACGGATTACAAGATTTCCCTTTCGAATATCATCGGAAATTAAATGAGAGATTTAAAATCCATTTTAAAATACTATGAATAATGCAAACTTTATCAAAGTGGTTTTCTGAAGTTTATTTATTTATTTATTTATTTTATTTTATTTTTTAGCTTTTTTAATATGCCGGGTAATCCATAAATTTGTAAATAGTTTATAAAGATTCATAAAAATGTTAAAGAATTTGTAAAATTTACTGAAGTTTGTGAAAAAAGTTTCCCCTCCCCCAAAAAGGGATATTTTTTAGCACAGAAAAGAAATTAGTTTAAGAATTTATCAGTAGAAGGTGCAAAAAGCACCCATCACAGGAAATAGGCAAATTAGTCCTACGAAGTAAAGGTTGCACGATTAACGGTTCATTTATGATTTTTTCCTTATTTTCTGATGTGATTTTCTTGTGATTATTTCTGTACTGATAAGTATAAAGGATTTAAGTCCATATTATTGATTTTTCAGGAGACGAAAAATAAAGTTAAACTAACTAAAAACAAAGCAGAAGAATCGATTAGGAAAAAGGGATTTCGTTGACTTATACCCTTTATACCATTCAGTGGTTGTCAACCTTCATTTAATAACGGGAAAAAATTGAATTAAATATTTTATACCATAAATGAATGGTAAATTTCTGACTAGAACCCTTTTTTACCAATGGATTTTCTCAAAGACTAAATGACATAGACTTAAATCCTTTATACCAATCGATTGAGAATTTTTTTCTGAGTCTGACTATGTACTTAACTCAGAATCGACATTTTTGGACTTAAATCCTTTATACTTATCAATACAGATTTATCAGCTGGTAAAAAATACACATATTCAGGGACAACAATGTCGGCCAAATTGTTAGTTTTTTTTTTTTTACATTTTTCTATTTTCTAAAAAAATACTGAACAAAATGCCCTTGAACTTCCGACATGTAAAAGTCATTTACATACTCATATTTTTCACTATCGCTTTAGTCACGAGTGCAATTAAGGACCAATCACAAATTGAAGTCAAACACAAATACTTTGGATTACCCTGTATCATGAAATACTACAAATTACTTGCAATTTTAACCTATGATTTCACATACTATGTGCGCAATATTTTTATGCTTTTTTGTGGAAACTGCATGTATATTTAGACAGATATAATTTTTCCCCCCAAAAATTATTAATTTTTCTAGTAAGATATTTGCTTATAAGAAAAATGGGTGTCAAAAAAAAAAAAAAAAAAAAAAAAAAAAAAAAAACTTTCAGAATATTTAACAAAATATTACACAGAAAAAAAAAATTCTGTGAGTAACATCTAGAAACCAAATTATGCCTCTAGTAAAAACCGTTTCATGTCATCCTTATAAATTCTAGCTCTCTTTGCTAGGGAGTTCTAAAAACACATATTAGAATTCTAGATCGTTTTTCTATATTATCGTGAGATCAAATTTATTTAATTAAAAATCTCTGCAAATACAGGCGAACTCAAGAGGCGAGTTTTAGTGACTATAATTGTGGATAATGACCCAATCGCAGGAAATCAAGCTAGAATTTCTCCCAATACAAAGGTTTCATAAAATTCATATAAGAGTGATAATATTGTTTCGCCATATAAAAAGGTACAGACTAAAAATTCTCAATCATTCCGTCTATCCAGGTTATTTGTTCACCTTATACGCATAGCTCTTAATCTATATATCTTGTTTAGGGATTCATAAAATGATTACTTTTTCGTTCTAGATGAGACGGTATATATATATGTATATATGTTTTTTTTTTTCCCTCAGTGTAGCTAACCATTATTCTGAAGCATAAAATGCACACTTGTAATTTTCGCTGAGATATGAGTATTTGCAGTAAATATATATATATTTTTTTTTTACAGCGAATGCGTGAATGATAGAATTTTATTTTAAAACATAGGTTGAGAACTTGATGTATTGGTCAACCATAGATGCCAACATTTTAATTTATTCCAGAGTATTTTTAGCCCCGCCTCTATTTCACACCACTTTATTTATAGAAAAATTTTCTCTAATATATAACTTCGATAAAATAAGAAACATTTACTGTAAAAAATTAAGTGGTATGGAATAAAGGCGGGGTAAAAATACTCCTGAATAAATTAAAATTGTGGCATCTATGGTCAACTTATGCCAAAAGTTCCTTTAAATAGAGTAAAAATTAAGCAAATTATTGGCAAAAGAATGAACAAGATTTTAGATATTTTCCAGAGTTGATATTTCTTAAAGGTTTTTTTTTTTTTCCATGATAAGTATTTCATTTGGAAATCCAATTATTTCACCCAAGTTCCAAAAGTCCTTATTTGTGTGAAACTCGCGTAAATACGGGCTAGGACCCCTTAGAAAGACCCCCACGGAGGGCACTCCCCCCCTAGGCCTAGGACACACCAGGAGTCAATCGGCCTTAAATCCTACAACCAACCAACCAACCTTATTTGTGAAAACCCCCTTTTGAACTCACAAATCTTAGTAAGTAAATAAAATTACGTATGAGTTACAAGCCCATAAGAGGTTTTTCACAAAAAAATATGTTTTGAAACGTGGTTTTAAATATTGGATCACTAAATTAAATGCGTGAGATATGAAAACCCCCTTGTGAAATTCCAAATATGGAAAATATCTAAAATCTAGCTTATTCTTTTGCTTAATTTTTTATAATTTGCTTAATTTTTGCTCTAGTCGAATGAACTTTTCGCATAAGTTGTCCAATACATTAAACTTTCAATTTACGTAATAGTAATAAATTTCTATCTTTTGCGCATGCACAGTAAAAAAATATTTACTACATATCTCAGCGAAAATTACACGTCTGCATTTTATGTTTCGGAATAATGATTCTCTAATATTTTTTCAAAATTTCTGAAAGTTTTGTAAAATTTTGTTGAAGTCCATTTTTGTTAGAAGCAAAAAACTTACCAAAAAATTAATAATTTTTCAAATATATATATATATGTATTTATTAAGTGCTAAAATATTAAGGTTAAATTGTTATTAAGCTATCTATCATTTATATATATATATATATATATATATATATATTTGTCAAAATAATAATGCTATTCCCGTAAAATGCATTCAAATGTTGCACATAGTATGTGAAGTCATGTATTAAAGCTACAAGACATTTGTAGCATTTTGTGAAACAGGGCAATCCAAAATATTTGTGTTTTGCTTCAATTTATGGTTAGCCAACCTTAATTACATTCGTGACTAAATCGATAGTGAAGCATATGAGTTTATAAATATTTTTTTGCATAACGGAAGTTCAAAGTCATTTCGTTCAGCATTGTTTTAGAAAATAGAAAAAAAAAAAAGTCAAAATCCCTAATAATTTGGCCAACACTGTATGTGACCTTCTTGTGTTCAGCGTTTTCTATCAAAAAATTTTTAACAACTTTTTGTTGCTGAAAAAAATATCCCCCTTAGTGAAAACAACTTTTTCATTAACTGTTTTAATTATACACAAATTCATTCAATTTTTATGAATATTTAAACTATTTACTAAGTTCCAACTTGTACGTTTTATAACGTCAATTTCTTTGGGTTAAAAAAAAAATCATGTGTAATCCAGAAAACTGATAAAATATTATTAAAAATTTCTGGTAGCCAAAAAAAAACGTACAAGTTGGAAGCTATGTATTTACAAATTTATGGATTACTTGGTAGATTTTAATGCAAGTTTTATGTAAAGTGCTATTTTTAATACTTCCCAACAAAGTTGAAAATTGTTTATGACTTCGGTTTGCCTGTCTGTTTGTCCGCTCGCCTGTCTGCAAGCCCGCGCTCTAACTCCCGTAAATAATGAAGGAATTTCCCGAAACTGATATATTTATTCAAGTTTACTACTGGATGTTCCTTATGAGAATTGGAGGGTGAATACCACCCCTGGTTTACGTACAGGGACGCCCGAAAAGATTTCAAAAACGTAGCGTTTTAATAAACCACATTTTAATGCCTTTATTTTGAACAAATGGTAAGGAAATTGACAGTTGTTATGCATACGAACAAAACAAAACAAAACAAAACAAAAAAAGTTTTACATAGAATAACAATATAGTATAGTTAGCATTTACAGGGTCACTGAAAAATTTTCAGATACATTAAAGGTTGTAAATGAAAATTGCTGGATTTGCATCTTCGTTTGCATTAAGCGTTTTTAACACTTTCTGACAATGTTTAACTGTGATTATGTTTTGAATTAGTCTATATGTCTGTCTTTCTGCCCGTTTATCTCTCTGCAACGTCTGTATGCTCTTTAGCGTCCTTAAATTACAGCGTCAGAATTTCTAAATGATATATGTAATTAAAGTTTACTATTGCATGTTTCCTGTTTAAAATGGTGTAAATATCAGAAATGATTTGTACAGAGACACCCAAAATAAAGTATTGCGTTCTATGAGTGAAAATTTTCTAAACAATATTTAAATAACTTTGTACTGCACCAATCTTAATGAAATTATTATTTATTATTCATGTGCTGCAAAAAAAAAAAAAAAAACTTTTCTATAGAATATAGTAATGTTTATCGTTAATATTCATAGGGCCATAGAAAAATTTAGCGCAGCCACGTTCCCCGAGCCTAGCATCGCAGGGGATACTGAAAGCTTGGAGAAGTGGCAAATTGACTGACATGTTGGGATTTGGAAAAAATCCAGTCATTCGGCGCTCTCTCTTATCGCTTATTTTCCCTCAGTTAGATGACTATCATCCCTATTTTAACACTAGACTTGTTGAGTCAGCACTTGCGCAGATGCTTGCATGGTCTCAAGAAATGTGGTTGAAGAATACTGAGTAGCATTTCGAGCTACAATAAGATTTTTTTTTCCGTTTATGCAAGCGTTTTTAATACTTTCCGACATTGTTTAAAAGTGGTTAAGAATTCAATTAGTCTATCTGTCTGTCCCCGCTGTGTGATCACGTAGACAGAGTACATTGAATTTTAAATGATGCAACGAGAACGTATAATATGAAAGTGTTAATAATCTATGCAAGTCGCATGATTTTTTGTTTTTGTTTTACTGTAGAACTTTTAGTATATAAAAGGAAATCAAGTTTATTAATTATCTGTCTTAAAATTTAGATGAAAACTGTATACGAGCATCAAATTTTACGAAAATAATGTAATTTTATTAAATATATATATTCTTTTGCTTATTATATACAATTCTCCTGCTACATAACATATTTAATTTATTGCTTTTATAAAAAAAACATTTATATCAGAATGCAATAAAAACATTTTAAATTGAACGACAAACTTTTTGTATATTTCATAATCAAAGCAATCCTTATTTGAAAAAAAAAAAAAAAAAAAAAAAAAAAAAAAAAATTAAAAGCAATCTTTAATTTCCGTTGAAACACATTATTAAATCTCTTTCTAGTACTTTGATTTGCAATTAAAAATCTTAAGAAAATATGTTTAAATCTTTAACATTTCCCAATATCAAACGAAAGACGTTACATAAAAACACCTTGTAAAAATTCTATTAAGTATTTTCGCTAACTGTTACTCAGGAATAATTATACGCTACAGCATTTAATTATTTTATTTGGAAAATTCAAAGTAATGTTATTATTATAATATATTTTCAATAATTTTCAGTTTCTGTAAAAGAATATGATTCAGAATTTTTATCAGAGTTAAAAATATGATAGTAGAAATGCTTCTAGAACATTTTTCTTTTACGTTATTGCAAGATATATATATATGTATATGTTTTAAAATATTTCAGCTCGGGATTTTTCTAATTTCTTTATTTAGATAATAATAAAGTAAATAATGAGCATTATCTGAAAGAAACATTTACTGAATTTTGTATAAAAAACTATTTATAATCTAAATTAAAGTTTGTTTTGCTTTATTATCAGAGCTGTCATCATTTCTAATTTATTTTGCAGCATTTTTAGCACCTACTTTTTTTTTTCAACGAACTTTTTAAGGGTAATTTTTTTCTTATTTAATCTTCTTATTTAATTTAGGATTAAGATCTGGGTTATATGCTGGCCAATCGAGTACTTTTATATTCTGAGAATTCAAACAGGATTTTGTGTTTGTGCAGTGTGAATAGAAGTCCTGTCTTGCTGAAACTCCTAGTAAGGGCTATGCAGTAGGCCAAAATGGCCAGAGGCTATCCTACAATGTCTTAGTATAATGGTGTGATGTTTGGTGACGACTGGTGAATGTGAGAGGCATTTGTTCCTCGGAGCAAACGACTGCCCAAATCATCTCCGAGCCACTACCTTGTCTGCGATTAAAAATACATCGAGATTTCTTGAGTAAGTCATGCTAGTACGATGTTCAGCTGTCTGGACAATTTATATAATATTTTTTTTTCATCGCTAAATATCACTGATGACCATTTTAGTACGACATATAATTTCAAAACTTCAAAATTATTTTTGATTTATAATGGGGCTTCAGAATTAGTTCATTTTTCATTTTTCTGTGAACAAATGTACCTGTTTCATAAATTCGTCTACGAATCAATCGTATTCTTTGATACCATGAATTCCGATGACATTAGAACTTCATGAACACAGAGCCTGATTAAGGGGGAAGCACACATTATTTATACTTACACCGTTATTTTTTAACAAATACTTTCCTCCTATAATAAACAGAAAATTCTCATTAAAAATTATTTTAAAAGAATTCTGGTGTCTAATAACGGTGAGTAAATTGGATTGTTTTACACCGTTCATTTTTTATAAAAAATATTTCCTCGTCAAAGCGTGGAATTTCTATGACATGAAGTAAAAAATAATTGTAAAAATAATATTCCGGTGAGAGCGGAGATAATGTGTGCTTCCCCTTTAATCAGGCTCTGCATGAACAGTCTTTGAATCTGACGATCATCTCGTTTATTCGTCACATATGCCTCTTAATCTGTGTTCTATTTTATATTTACAACCACTTGATAAAACTCGGGCAACTCATGGCAACTCGACTGTGAGGTGCTATCGTTTACATACTTCAAATATTCGAAGTTTGTGACGTTATCTGTTTTAAATTTTCATATGCTAACAAAAATTCAAGAAACTTGTAATCGGGTCTAAACTTTTGTACCAAGCAAATTTCTGATTTTACTTTAAAAAGTAATATTATAGCAAATCAAACAAATTGGTTTTGGTTATAATAATTTAACAGAATTTTGGACTATATTTACACGCGTTTGTAACTCTACTATCAAAATTCTAAATTTTAAAACTGAATGACATCATTGTCTAAAATTTTGCACCACAGTGTATCAATAATCGTCTCTTCATTTTAATATATATTGTCTCTCATAAATAATAACAATAATAAAAATACAGTTTGAATAGTTGTATCCGGTAGTAGAGTGTCCCGATGTTAATAAAGCTCAAACAATTTATTTTTCATATCCTTCGTATCAATCGCGAAAATTTCAGCTCACATTTGTTTCTTGTCTCTTGAATTTGGTATTAATACGTTTCAGAAACAGCACTGCCTGTTTCCTTCTGTGTAAATTCGGCTCTCATTTAATAACACATTCAATGAATAATCGTCCCCTTATTTTAACATATATTGTTTCTCATAAATAAAATTAAAAATTACAGTTTAAAAGGTGGTGAGACTAGCGGGTAATTAGGCTGCCTAATTTAATTTTCCTACTGCATTAAACAAAAAGTTATTTTTAATGTCATTGTAGGTTTTTATGCAAACAATTATTATTATTTTTTAATCAGTTTAAAGGTATTAATATAAATAATTTTTTTCATCCTCCCCTTCCTCCCTCACCAATGTCTGGTCACAAGAGATGATTAATAAATTAAATCCTTTTGGTAAATCTTAATTTTGATTTTACAATTTTGCTTCATTTGTCTTTAAGTTATTTAATTTTATTTCTAGAGAAAATACTTTTTCGTTTCTCTCTCTTACATCCCCCCCCCCTCTTTTTAAATCTTTTGATTTTCAATGATCTTTGATGAAGAAATCAAAAACCAATAATTAATGTAAACCAGAATAAAAATTTTGTTTATATTGTGCCCTATATTCTGTGGCGTTTAATTCTTTTTAAAGAAATATTTTTGGATAAATAGATAACTCACATGTTTAGGATTTTTTTGAATGGAAACGGAAGCTTTCATATTTATGAAATATTCTGAATATAGCGGAAATACATATGCATTTCCATTCCTATTTTCTTTGAAATGTCATGTGTATCTCTAGAAATTTATCTCTAAAGAAGATTATTCAGTTTTAAACAGGCTAAGAAGAAATAAAACTTTTTATCCTGTATTTTATTTATACCGCACAGTAAATTTTAATGCACAAATTGTATTTTGTTTACACGGGAGCAGTGATCTTTCATTTCATACTAAAAATGAAATAATCGATTAGAATTAACAAAAAAAAAAAAAAAAAAAAAAAAAAAAAAAAAGAAAAAAAGAAAGAAAGAAAGTATTGATTAATTTATAAATTTTTAAAATTACTTTTTAATATAGAGAATATTTTTAAATTAAGTTATTAATTTTGTGCATACATTTTTATAAAAAATGGAACTCTGAATATTTAATTATTAAATAAAATATTTATTAAATAATAAAAGCCCCTTATAGGCTTGGAACAAGCATATTTTTTATTTATTTACTAAAATTTGTGAGTTAATAAGGGGTTTTTCACAAAAAAAAAAACTTTTGCAACGTGGTTCAAATAATCGGATCGTCAAATTAATTACACAGCATAGGAAAACCCCCTACGAAATTTCACCTCTGGAAAATAACTAAAATCTAACTCCTTCCTTTGCCGACAATTTACTTAATTTTTACTCTATTCAAATGAACTTTTGACAAAAGTTGCCCAATATATCTAGCTTTCAACCTATGTAATAAAAATTTTTCTATCTTTCCGGCATGCGCAGTAAGAAAATATTTACTTTAAATACTCATATCTGAGCGAATATTACACGTATGAATTTTATATTTCAGAATAATATTTCTCTAATGTTTTGTTAATTTTTCTGGAAATTTCGTAAAATTTTATGAAAATGCATTCTAGTTATAAGCAAAAAAACTGCCAAAAAAAATTAATAATTTTGAATTATTTATTTATTTATTTATTATTATTTTTTTTTTATAACTGCCTAAATAATTCTGCAATTCTCGAAACAAAACATAGCAATATTGTACAAAGTATGTGCAACAATGTATTAGAGTTACAAGTCATTTGTAACTTTTTATGATACAGGGTGATCTAAAGTTTTTGCGCTTTTCCTCAATTTGTGGTTGGTTCTCTGATTATGCTACGGACTAAATCGATAATGGAAAATGTGAGTTTTTAAATGTTCTTTGTATATCTAAAGTTGCAGACCATTTCGTTCAGTGTTTTTTTTAGAAAATCGAAAAAAATGTCAAAAAAAAAAAAAAAAAAAAATCTAATAGTTTGAACACCCACTGTACTGTTACGTGACCCGCAAACAATGCGTGAAAAAAAGAATGTGGGGGTGGATGTGTTCTTTTCCTTATTGAAATGAAGAATTTTAGTCTTTAAATAAACCAAAAATTTTCTACAAAATTTCTGGTATTTGTTCTTGTAAAAATTAATTCGATATTTCTAACTAAATACGCGCTACATTTGGTCGAAATTTTAAAAATTAGAATAAATATATTAAAGGTTATAAATACTTTAAAAGCTAAATATTTTCGTCTGAAAATTTGTATTTACTGAAACCGATTTTCGATCTTAATTGGATCTTGTCTAAAAAGAATGTAAAGGGCGTACTGTAATGGTATTTGAAGATTTTACATTTCATTTATTTATTCTTAGTCCCGTTAAATACAGAGAAAATCCTTAAATATTAAAATACTTTTAATAAAATAGGAAAACAGTATATTCTTATATATTGGTGTTTATGTAAATTAAAGATTTCGCAGATAAATATTTAATTTTCGGTTTTTGTTGTAAAGTCGGATTTTAATCCAAACAAACACATTTATATATTTTTATAACTAAAATTATATATTTTTATTATCTGCCCCCTCCCCCTTAAAAAATGTAAATATATTGTTTAACAAATATCATCGTTGGCATTCAGACAGTACTAAAATACAGTTTTCTAAAATACAGTAAGACGAATAAACTCTCATTTCTTGATACTTTAACATTTATTCAAATTAACTTATTTATATTTTATTTCATTACTACCTTTTCTTCGTATAGTATGGCATTTGTAGGGGTTAAGAACAACTGCTTGATTTTTTTTTTTTTTTTTTTTTTTTGTACCTAGGCCCAGTTGAGATGGCCTCTGTAAGGAGAGAGGTCTTTTTAAAGAGTCCTATCCCACATGTTTCAGATAAATTTCGAAATCCCGCCTTTAGAAATTCCTATAAAATAATACATTATTTTAAACATTACATTAGAGCATAGCTGCCAACATTTACATTCATTAAATAAGATTTGACATATATTGAGATCTATAGTTACAATGACTTTCGTCTCGATTGATCCATATTACAGAAATTCACAGAAACAAGTACACAATATTTTGAAGACATAAGACAAGACAACACAAACAGCCATGCCCGCACCAGGATTCGAACCTGGGACCAGAAGATTCGGAAGGCAGCGCCCTACCGACCGAACCACCTGGCCGGCATTAAATAAGATTTATTAACATTATATTTTAATAAAAACCTCCGATATTAATTTTCTGCGATTTTTTACTTTAAAATTTACTATTATAAAATTCTGGTATGAATTTTTCCTTGAAAATCAGAAAAATGGCAGTTATGAAACAGATTTTGCATGTTCGTGTTTAAGCCCGTCGTGTTACACCAGTGGCATTTACCGTATTGATTGTTGAAAATAAAATTTAAACGCGAATACGTAAAACTGTTTTTCTTGTATATTATAGCAATGTACCGTTTTAGTGGAACGACAAAAGGCGGGGCTTACTGTTCAAAGTAGAAACATACCCTCGTATCCCGCCAAAAATATACTAATTTATTCTGGTTGTACTATTATAAAACAAAAAATATTTCTTACATTTTTTTTTTCTTTTTTAACTTTCGAATATCTACTTTTACAAATGAAAAGCAAGATTTCATTTTTAAAATCATTATAATTGATTAAGATCTTTTGTAAAACAGTGTTCCCATGGCCCACGCCTTTTTATTAGTGATCTTCTACCAGTATTATCTTAACACTTTCGCGACAGCATGTTTTTGTCTTTTTGCCAGTAAGGTCCGCCTGTGGGCGTTATTCTCCCAAGTTACAATGTATCAAAACAAAATTCGCTATACTCAGATTCATATTACAAATGGATATATATAATATTTATACTATTTTTCTAATCAAAGTATGTATATCCATAGTATATTGGATGTACAAATATGAATATCGTGTATATTTTTAAGAAATAAATGACATATATATTGAAAAGAAACGCCCACTGGCGAAGTTACAAATTTTCAAATGACGTAAATCTACGTCAGCGATCGCGAAAGTATTAAAATAAATTTCTTCCTAAATTTACAGTGTACATCTAAGAAGAAATTTATTTTAAGATAATAGTAGTGGAAGAGTAATTGTAAAAATTCGAATTGTGGGAACACTGCAATAAATATTATTTCAATGATTAGGAAAAGACATCGGAAAATTGTTGTTAAATGATTACGCAATAGTAGTTTTTTCGGGTTGAAATGATTAACACTTCATTAGCCGTATATAAAAAGACTCGGTTACAGACAAAGACACATAGAGCTTTTACGCCGCACTTGTTCCTTTTTTTTTTTTTTGCCTGATGAAGGATGAATATGCTTAATTATTTTTAACTAAAACAATTGTTGTGTATATACAAACTTTAAGGTATTTGCTTAGAAAAGTCCTAACTATTTAATACCTTTCAAAACTTGAAGTATCGATGATACATAAATGTACGACTTCAATCTTTTCACGGCATAAAGTTTAAAAGTCACTTGCTTTAATATTTTCTATTGCTCTTAACCAGTTTAGAGCCCCCTACTTTAATTAATTATCTTTTGGTTGGGAAGATGGGCAAGTAAATTTCATTAAATTTAAATCTGCAAAATTTTAGTGTGCTGCACAGAGTAAAAATGAAATCCCAAGCTTTTTCTAATTTCAATTTAATTATGACCAAAATAATGTTAGTAGTAATTAAAAGAAAGACGGAATTCATATAAATTATGGAAAGAACCAATATTTCTAATTAAGATAATATCAATATTTATGATAATACTTACCAAAGCATCATACATTAATCCCTCTATAGAATTCCTTCTACCTCACCAAATTCGTTAATGATCGACTGGGTTACACTCGTCTTATGTTTACTGTGCAATTTGCTTGTTGTTTTTCACGTAAAATGAAAGAATACAAAGATTTACTTCCAGATTATAATTATATCAACTTGTAACAGATCAGTTTTTGAATAAAGGACATGAAAGGCAAAGTTTTCATTCAGTTGAACAATATATTATTTATTATAAATTCTCAAGATGCATTTTAAGTGTAAAAGCATATTTTACTTCCTTTAACAAAAGTAGTTGAACTTTTGATTCTGATTTTTCATTCCCATATTTGCAAAACTACTTGGATTTAATCCAAAACATTAATTTGTTGTATTCTAAAAATAAACTGCAAGTCAGAATAAATTTACAAATTATTTTTACTGAAACTTTTAAAAAATGTACAATATTTCAGTTCATAGATA